>NIVC01002273.1:77500-83045 GCA_002269645.1 Macrostomum lignano | reverse complement strand
GGATCCTTCTGCAATTGACCAAAATAGTTGTCCCAGCGTTTCGCAGAGCTCCTTGATCCAGTAGATCATCCACTGCGTGTCGCGCCATTTTGGTTACTGATAATTCTTTGTCGAAGCTGCGATCAACGCACGTAGGCAAGCACTCGGTCGTTTCGTAGGATTTTCGCAGCTCACGCAAGTGCAAATCCTGGATGCAGGCAGATCGCTGCAACATCTTGTCGTCAATGATGCCGCAGTAGGGATGAGTAGCATTTGGTATGGCTATGCGCGGCAGTTCAATGTACAAACAGCACAACTTTCGAGCACCATAGCCTGCACTTTAGAGTCCAGACAGAGCTCCTGGTCATAGTTGTACTCATTGTAAGAGATCGCGAAGTTTCACGTGCGACGTTTCCTCGGGACTGATGCACGCGCTTCTTGGGAGTATTCTCGCGCACAAAGCGGACTGGCTGGTACTTGATCTCGTTCATTTTGCCCGGCTCCGTCTGGATCCGCCGCTCAGGATCTAATGAATAAAAAACAATCGTTTTGGAAGGTGCGCTTTGGATGGAAGGTCATGAAGTCTGTTTGTTCATGATTCATGACTAACTCGATTAGCAAATCGAAGCCGAATTCGAAGTGAAGGGAAATCGAAGGGAAAGTAACACGTTGAAATCTTTTATTAGCTACCGATTTTTAAATAGGATAGTTTAAGTCAAATTAGTGAAAAAAATTCTAAAATAGAAGCGTGACTTTGTATAAGTTAGTCCTTTAATGAAAGACTAATTGAGAAGCGTGCTGAATAATTTACTTCCCTTGTTTGATCTTATTCCAGATTTCAAGCCTCATCCCGGCATGAATTTGAAATTTTCCGAAGTAGAAAAAATGTACTACCTAAAATTTCAGCTGGCTTTCTAGACTGACAAATTAGACGCCAAATTAATTCTCACCTTGGGCTGTGTCCTGGGCTCATGAATTGCAACCCGCAGTCCGTAGGCCTGTTCAAACACATCGTAGAGAAACCCCTGCCGATGGCGCATGTCATAGTTCTCATCGGGTCCCAGCCAAACAATCAGGGTCAAGCTCAGAACTTCACTCCAGGAATCCTCATTGAATTCGATTGTCATGCAGTTGAAAAAGTTCGGATCGGAGAACAGCGTCACGTTTAACATTGGATCGTGACAGCCTTGGGCCCAAAGCCTGACGAGATGAATATTGATGACGCACTCCACCAGCGACTCGTTGCGCTCGTGGCAAGCAGGATGGAGTCGTTGGCGGCCGTGTTCTGATAGTAAGTTCGCGAGTTGTCCATTACCAACGAAGTGTGCATCGACATGTAGGCCCGGTTCTGGATGGACTCGCGCAGCTGCTGCCGTGCGGATTGGTTGGCGCTGGAGTAGGCCGCTCGAAATTCAGGATCAGACAGCATGCGTAGCGCTTTCTGGCGCAATTGCCGGTTGAATTCGGACGGCGAGCGGACGCGATTGTCAGCCCACAGACGGTAGGCATTCTTAGAGAAGGCCTGGTTGTTGCAGATACTCACGGCAGGGAATGGCGTAGCGTCGTCTATATCATGGTACGTCTGGATGTTGACGTCGTACTGCAGGTAGTCTACGATGATCTTAAAAACGCTGTAGCAAAGCAAAGAAGTCGACGCCAGAACAAACAGAGCCCACAAACGGCTGAGAAATACGTTCTGCGTTTTTACTATTTTGCCCACACCGCGAATACTCGTGGTCTCTAAGAAGAACCTTGCGGCCTCGGGCAGCATAACTTCGGGCAGTAATGCTTCGGATCCTAAATTATAAGAAAACGGGGGAAACATTTATATATATGATGAAGCTCTACATAAATAATGTTTAGTTTATGTACAAATTTGATTTAAAATGAAATAAAATCTTCTATAAGTCTCTACATTCATTTTGACTTTGAAGTCTTTTCACCTTACTGTACTTTCTACTTGAGCCAGCCAGTGATGATTAAGAGTGCATATCTAGCATACCTATGTAGATCTCCTGACTACCCAGCGCAACTGATGCATATGCACTGTAAACAATGGAAAATCATCAATACCCCAACCTCGTATTGACATCCTGCTATGTAATTTCTCCGCCGTGCAAGTGGTCCGGCCACCTTGTGTAAACAATACCTTCTCTAGATGCTAGAAGCTGTAGTGACTCAGCTCGAATCTGCCCCGCCGTGCCCTCATAAGTTGCTGGTGCTGGGAATTTCATCAGACGCTGCCGTGGATGCTTGCTCACAGACTGTTCCACTAAGTCTACCACAACTGCAGCCAACTCAGGAAAGTACGGAGCGTCTTCTAATTGCTTGTGACTAAATAAACCACTAGGAAATAGGAAAGCCTATCCGTCAGGCACGCTGACTTTTTCTCGTCTAAGACAGATTGGTTTTAAGGATCTATATAGGAATTCTCCTTGGAATTGATCCGCTTGCATGCCAATAATTAGAGACCTCAGAGCGGGACGAGACGAGAGAGAATTTGAAGAAGTAACTGGGCCCGCAATCGACTCTCAAAGACGTCGCGATGGGAAGAAATCAATAAATAATCTCGGCTGTGGACTAATCGGATTGGACTTAAACAGGCCAGCAGGACCAGTTGCAGACCGAGTTTTATGCTCAATTGCTTCGAATGACCAAAGCCCTCTGGCCCAGTGCGAACCAGTGAATGGGAGCTGGCAAGACAGTAAGGGGTCCAGCGCAAGAGACAGGAATAAAGGAGGCGCGACAGTCCTCTTTTGAGCTTCAATTCTGAGAGCGGCGGCTTCAAGCAACATTAACTTTGTCCCTGCCACTATCGTTGGCATTCTGGTCGCAGATTCATTCTGTACTTATTACTGCCCCTGACTCCCAATGACTAGTTCTCTTCGGCTCTCTCTTTTTATATCAATATTTTAGTATCCGACTGTGGCTGCAACAAAACGCAAGCAAGCCCGTTTAACTGACTGTGACGATCGGAAACAGTTCCCTATTATTCCTGAGTGCTCAGCGGTTCCGTACATCCCATCCGCTCAACCGCCGTTTTTGTCACAGAAAAAGCAAGCCAGCAGAGGTCCGCACAGTCTAATTAAGAGCCAAAGCTCATTGTAACAAGCTTACAATGTGACTCTACGCCTATTGTTAGAAGCAGAATGATTTACGGCATCGGAATGTCACTGAGGCTGAGTGGATGAGTTCCATCATGCCACAGCCCATGCCACCAATGCTCAACTTTGCCAGAAAGGTTTAGGATGGATGGGAATGAGCCGAAGTAATCATAATTCAGCAGTAAATACAAAACTTTTCTAAGGTTCCGTTTCATAAATACCTCTCTCAGTTTCACGGACAATTTTATCACTCATTCGCATCAACACCTATAGGAAATCCCCTTGACGACCGATAGCTCTAATGTTTTTAATTTCTAATCCCAAGTCTAGCTTTCTTATTTTAAAATCAATATTGAGTCCAAAAAACTCCCCCCGTGGCGGCAATAAAATCTTCTCTGCAGCTGAGCCTCCGTTGCGGCGCACTGGGCAGGAAATTGCAACAGGGGGACCGAAGTGGCTGCCGGGGGAACGATGCAAAAAAGTAGAAGACCTGAGCTGTGGCAGACCAATTGCAAAAAAGTTTACGATCCAATATTTTTTTGGGAGTTAATGACGCGATCGTCTCTCGTCCCTCCCCTATTCACGGTCTCTCTATTTCTTTCTCAGTCTCACATCAAGTCTTGGGATTTCCCTCCCCAGGACTGAGCAGAAGTCGCTGAATAAAAACATAATATGGATCCAGATAGGACTCAAGCGTGACGATGCTTCCTAAGACGAAATACCGAGAATGGGAATAAAGCGATGAAGGAGGAGCCAGCAGATGCGGGCACCAGTTGCCTGAAAGTGCAATGTATCGAAAGAGAGAAAAGTTTTTATTTAAATTTCTGCCTCAGCCAAATATTTCCCCTCTCTGTCAGCCGCTGCCAAGGTGGAATCCATGGAGCAGCAGAGAGAAAAGAAATGCAAGCCGCAGACAAGAAATATTTCTCTTGCCGGATGCGACAAACCCCTACGTCCGGGATAAAGAAACCGCATGTCTCTAGCGTTGCTTCACTGTAGCATTGATTGCCGCAGATTGAAAAACACCATTGGAGGTAAGGCGACTCACTGCAGTTTCGACAAAACTAACTGCTTGCGCTGAGTTTTTCCTGCCTGCCTTTCACACTTTTTTTCACACATTTCGTCTCTCGGATGGGCAGGCACTTGTGTGAGTCCTGCTTGTGAGTCCATCCGACTCAAGCATCGCTCATGAATATTCCTTCCGCATTGACGGAGCCGCTCCTTCCTCAGCTCTTCCTCTTCTCTGCCACCCCCCAGTGTCTCCAAAAAGGAAAGAGTGGCCGTTGAATTGTGAGGAGCTGGTCACGAGAGGGCAGCTTCTGTTAGCGGGGCCGGGCACCGGAGCCACTGTCCGAACTCAAGTGTGCAGCCCTTGAGCTGCACAAGCTTACACAGCGTAAATAAGCATGACTTAAGGGACTTAAGGGACGGGACTGCCGGTTCATTTCTAGAGTGTCCGATATTTTCACAGCTGCACTAACTAGGAAGCAGGAAGTGGGATCGCTCGGCTTTACCGGTGAAACTTACCCGAGAAAAAACCGGCGCCGATAAACAGTATTCAACCCGATACGGCAGAAGGATGTAAATGCACAGTTAACCTCATAGTGCATTTTCCTGTTTCAGATAAACTAACAAAGCTAATGCTGATTAATTAGCAGCATTATGCCCCAAATGTTGATGTGGAAGTGATGTCTGAATTCCAGGTGGCTCGTGCTTCAATTTGGTTTGGGAATTCCAGTATTAATTACAGATTTCCGACTCGGATTGATAAGAAACTTATTTATTTCTACCATGCCTTCTAAGAAAGATTTTCATTGGCAAGTTGCAGTGAGATAGACTAACTGATTGATCCGCACTTTTCCTAAAAGCAGCAGTGCTGAGAAAGAGGTGACGGATAGCATTTTGCTATAAAAGCGTGGAATGGCAAGGGACGCGGGAGACAAGAACCAGAGAGTACCTGAAGACTGATGAATGAGTTTTGAGAGAGTGATGAGAGAGAGAGAGAGAGGGAGAGAGAGATTTAAAGTGAAACTGTTGGGTAGAAAGTAGGGTTAGAGAAGAGAGTCGCAAGAGAAGGGGTGAGAGATAAATGGGTGAGAGAAGTGGAGAGAGAGACAGTGGAAGGGAGAGAGGAAGGGTGAGAGGAAGGGTATAAAAAGAAGGAGTGAGAGAGGAGGGGAGAGATAATGGGTGAGACAGGGCATCCTCTGGCAATGAAGAAGGTCCGGGACTGTGGGTGTTATAAAATTCAACGTTTGCGAACAAAAAGCTATGTAAAACAACACGGAAAAACTGGGTGACTCCTGAAAAATTTATACCAACCTGCTCAAGATCTTAAGTACGGTAGTGTAATTAAAATTTTATGGCACGTTAGGCGGGGTACAGATCCCCCTGCCCCATTTTACTGCAATTAAACATATTACAGAAAATTCTGGACTCAACAATAGATAGATAGATAGATA
>NIVC01002273.1:0-75000 GCA_002269645.1 Macrostomum lignano | reverse complement strand
TATCTATCTATCTATCTATCTATCTATCTATCTATCTATCTATCTATCTATCTATCTATCTATCTATCTATCTATCTATCTATCTATCTATCTATCTATCTATCTATCTATCTATCTATCTATCTATCTATCTATCTATCTATCTATCTATCTATCTATCTATCTATCTATCTATCTATCTATCTATCTATCTATCTATCTATCTATCTATCTATCTATCTATCTATCTATCTATCTATCTATCTATCTATCTATCTATCTATCTATCTATCTATCTATCTATCTATCTATCTATCTATCTATCTATCTATCTATCTATCTATCTATCTATCTATCTATCTATCTATCTATCTATCTATCTATCTATCTATCTATCTATCTATCTATCTATCTATCTATCTATCTATCTATCTATCTATCTATCTATCTATCTATCTATCTATCTATCTATCTATCTATCTATCTATCTATCTATCTATCTATCTATCTATCTATCTATCTATCTATCTATCTATCTATCTATCTATCTATCTATCTATCTATCTATCTATCTATCTATCTATCTATCTATCTATCTATCTATCTATCTATCTATCTATCTATCTATCTATCTATCTATCTATCTATCTATCTATCTATCTATCTATCTATCTATCTATCTATCTATCTATCTATCTATCTATCTATCTATCTATCTATCTATCTATCTATCTATCTATCTATCTATCTATCTATCTATCTATCTATCTATCTATCTATCTATCTATCTATCTATCTATCTATCTATCTATCTATCTATCTATCTATCTATCTATCTATCTATCTATCTATCTATCTATCTATCTATCTATCTATCTATCTATCTATCTATCTATCTATCTATCTATCTATCTATCTATCTATCTATCTATCTATCTATCTATCTATCTATCTATCTATCTATCTATCTATCTATCTATCTATCTATCTATCTATCTATCTATCTATCTATCTATCTATCTATCTATCTATCTATCTATCTATCTATCTATCTATCTATCTATCTATCTATCTATCTATCTAGCTATCTATCTATCTATCTATCTATCTATCTATCTATCTATCTATCTATCTATCTATCTATCTATCTATCTATCTAGCTATCTATCTATCTATCTATCTATCTATCTATCTATCTATCTATCTATCTATCTATCTATCTATCTATCTATCTATCTATCTATCTATCTATCTAGCTATCTATCTATCTATCTATCTATCTATCTATCTATCTATCTATCTATCTATCTATCTATCTATCTATCTATCTATCTATCTATCTATCTATCTATCTATCTATCTATCTATCTATCTATCTATCTATCTATCTATCTATCTATCTATCGATCTATCTATCTATCTATCTATCTATCTACCTGTATTCATCATCATTAGTGTAAGCTGTTATTACGGATTAATTGACTATAATTCCATCACTAAAGTTTTACTACCAAACTAATAAACTGAATATTTTATAGTTAGCCGATTGTTTTTATTGCTCTAAAATTTTGCGTACCATTGAAATAAGCCGACAATAATGCTTGAAGCAGAAATATTTTAGCATACAGCCTCCGCAGGATTGGATGAGGCCTTGGCGACTGAATCAATACTGCTTTGCTCACAGCTGAATCGGTCGCAGCCAGTTCTGTGCATATTCAGAAAATAAGCTCTTTTTCTCGCTAGGAAAACAGACCTGTCTTCATAGAAGCGTTTTATACTTATGGCTATTGCTTTCGCAAGCGAAACATTCACAAATCAATGAAGAGCGGTCTTCTGGTGAAGAACCAGCTTCTGGGTGTGAAAATAGCGGCTCAGCAAAGAGAAAAGGAGAGAGTTCGCAGAGAAGGCGTTTTGATGCTCCTAATTGAGTAGGGAGTACTTAACGCTAATCTTTTTTAGAGCTTTTTTCTGAAGAGGCAGCTTTGAGTGGTTTTAATAATGCAAAGCCTGGCTGCGTTGGGAGTTTTGGTTGAATTGTTGGTGCTGTGGGGGTTGGTGCTGTGGGGATTGGCGCTATGGGAGGTTGGTGCTGTGGGGGGTTGGTGCTGTGGGAGTTGGTGTTGTGGGGGTTGGTGCTGTGGGGATTGGCGCTATGGGAGGTTGGTGCTGTGGGGGTTGGTGCTGTGGGGGTTGGTGCTGTGGGAGGTTGGTGCTCTGGGGGTCGGTGCTGTGGGAGGTTGGTGCTGTGGGGGGTTGGTGCTGTGGAAGGTTGGTGTTGTATGGAGATGGTACTGTGGAGGGTTGGTGCTATGGAGGGTTGGTGCTATGGGGGTTGGTGCTGTATGGAGATGGTGCTGTATGGAAATGGTGCTGTATGGAGATGGTGCTGTATGGAAATGGTGCTGTATGGAGATGGTGCTGTATGGAGATGGTGCTATGGAGGTTGGTGCTGTATGGAGATGGTGCTGTATGGAAATGGTGCTGTATGGAGATGGTGCTATGGAGGTTGGTGCTGTATGGAGATGGTGCTGTATGGAAATGGTGCTGTATGGAGATGGTGCTGTATGGAAATGGTGCTGTATGGAAATGGTGCTGTATGGAGATGGTGCTATGGAGGTTGGTGCTGTATGGAGATGGTGCTGTATGGAAATGGTGCTGTATGGAGATGGTGCTATGGAGGTTGGTGCTGTATGGAAATGGTGCTGTATGGAAATGGTGCTGTATGGAAATGGTGCTGTATGGAAATGGTGCTGTATGGAGATGGTGCTGTATGGAAATGGTGCTGTATGGAAATGGTGCTGTATGGAAATGGTGCTGTATGGAAATGGTGCTGTATGGAGATGGTGCTATGGAGGTTGGTGCTGTATGGAGATGGTGCTGTATGGAAATGGTGCTGTATGGAAATGGTGCTGTATGGAAATGGTGCTGTATGGAAATGGTGCTGTATGGAGATGGTGCTGTGGAGGTTGGTGCTGTATGGAGATGGTGCTGTATGGAAATGGTGCTGTATGGAAATGGTGCTGTATGGAGATGGTGCTGTGGAGGTTGGTGCTGTATGGAGATGGTGCTGTATGGAGATGGTGCTATGGAGATGGTGCTGTATGGAGATGGTGCTGTATGGAAATGGTGCTGTATGGAGATGGTGCTATGGGGGTTGGTGCTGTATGGAGATGGTGCTGTGTGCGTTGAAAGGTATGCATTGGCATTTAGGCGACATGCTTGATCAGAGGTTTGTAATTAAAATAATTGCAGCTGGATCTGCTCTCAGCTGATTAACACTAGAAATAAAAATAGATCTCTTCCATTTGTTTATTTTATGCTGCCGTTTAGCCACCCTGCTATGCTATTGACAATTTTCGGCAGATTAATGAAGCCCAATAATCATAATTAATATTTGGCATTTCTCTGTCAGATATGCCAGACTTAGTCAATCAGAAATGACAGAATTTATTTCAATGAGGGCAGAATAAAGGAGCAATGCAAGCCGAAGTTTGGCATGATGAACTCTGTTAGCCAAATAAACTGGTGATGGTGTGACGCCTCTTGTTACCAGTGGATCAGCTGCAGTGTGGGGGGCGCCACAGTTGCAGTATGGGGGGCGCCACAACTGCAGTGTGGGGGGGCGCCACAGCTGCAGTGTGGGGGGGCGCCACAACTGCAGTGTGGGGGGGGGGCGCCACAGCTTCAGTGTGGGGGTGCCGTGTGGGGGGGGCCACAGTTGCAGTGTGGGGGTGCAGTGTGGGGGGGCGCCACAGTTGCAGTGTGGGGGTGCAGTGTGGGGGGGGCGCCACAGTTGCAGTGTGGGGTGCAGTGTGGGGGGGCGCCACAGCTGCAGTGTGGGGGGCGCCACAGCTGCAGTGTGGGGGGGCGCCACAGCTGCAGTGTGGGGGGTGCCGTGTGGGGGGGCGCCACAGCTGCAGTGTGGGGGGGGGCGCCACAGCTGCAGTGTGGGGGGCGCCACAGCTGCAGTGTGGGGGGGGCGCCACAGCTGCAGTGTGGGGGGCGCCACAGCTGCAGTGTGGGGGGGGCGCCACAGTTGCAGTGTGGGGGTGCAGTGTGGGGGGCGCCACAGTTGCAGTGTGGGGGGGTGCAGTGTGGGGGGGCGCCACAGTTGCAGTGTGGGGGTGCAGTGTGGGGGGGGCGCCACAGTTGCAGTGTGGGGTAGCAGTGTGGGGGGGCGCCACAGTTGCAGTGTGGGGGTGCAGTGTGGGGGGGGGCGCCACAGTTGCAGTGTGGGGGTGCAGTGTGGGGGGGGCGCCACAGCTGCAGTGTGGGGGGGGGCGCCACAGCTGCAGTGTGGGGGGGCGCCACAGCTGCAGTGTGGGGGGGGGGCGCTACAGCTGACCGAATGCTAAATTTTGGCAGAACAGGGAAACGCAACAAAATGAAAGAAATTGTAGATGCCTGAAAGCAGAAAAAGTGCTTCTGCTTTTTTGTTATTTTGCAAACATTTCCAAACAGACAAATTTTCAATTATTTTAGGAAGCCAAAAGCGCCATCTAAAACACGGAAATTTTGAACTGAGCTTTTATAACTGCATTCTTTTCTCAAGTCTTTGCCGTGAGCTCAGCAGAAACGTTAAAAGCAGCCAGACGCCTCGGGGCTGTCAGAATCCGAGCACGTGATCCGATAGGGAACCCGGTGCGTAGCATTCTTAAGATTCGGTGACATGCCAGTGTTGGCAGTGCGCCCGTCGGGTCATTGAAAACCTTCATAGCTATCGGGAATGCAAGCAGTGGAATAAATGGCTTTGAAGTGCCTTGGGCCACTTTGGTCCTTTTGCAATAGTTTAGGCAGACTGCGTGGCTTCCAGGATAGCTAATGATAAATAGGGGATCGCTCTGAAATCTTCATTAGCTTCCCCTTCACTGCTCACTCTCCCTCTCTTGCCATCTGACTCGCTTCCTGTCCAGTCTCACCCTCCCCCCTCCTCTCCCTTCTCTTTTCTCCCTGTTCTCTTCCTCCCTTCTCCCTTCTCCCTTCTCCCTTTTCTCTTTTCCCTTCTGCCTTCTGCCTTCTCCCTTTTCTCTTCTCCCTTCTCCCTTCTCCCTTCTCCCTTCTCCCTTCTCCCTTCTGCCTTCTCCCTTCTGTCGGTCCTCTCTAACAAGTCAGTTCACATTTATCACCTGTCGAATAGAAAATTTTCAAACTAATGTTTAGCTACGTGTAGCTCATCCATCAACGTATAATTATAGTGTAATTTCTTAGAATCAAGGCTTTAAGGTTGCAAGAAAAAAGTATTTATTCTTTTTTGTAAAAAGGCTGCTTGCGTTCGACCGAACTGCCAACACTGGCAACACTTGTGCAGACTCCGGCAAGGGAACATCGACTTCCCAATTCTCACATCGCGTGAGTGAAACGAACAAAATGCTCATTATCAATTGCTACACAGGATCCAGACTGGAGTACCGACCTGAAACCATTTCTGGACGCGTAATCATTAGAACTCGGAGCTCCATTATCCAGACTAAATGCATCTATTTTTAATAGAAGCAAAAATTCACTAATTCCGGTGAAATTTGAGGCAAGAGTCTTTGTAGCTTCGGCAAGCGTTTTCAACCCGCCAGAAGCATATTGTCAGTTTCGGTGTCTGAAAAGTAGACAAAGTTAAACGTTGAGTAGAATGGATGAAAGTAAATTGAAATCCAATGCAATTCAAATGCGATAGAGTAGTTCACTATACAGATTATTGACTCGTCTGTGACAACAGTTGCTTTTGTTAGCCAACTGACGAGTATAGCTGTCAAATGCGCAGTCTAAGACCAATTTATGGCCAAGAGCAGTGGCGCTGTGGCAGACCTATTGGGCAAATATGTTTGTCAGTTTTGTTCAAATAGATTTCGCATTCATATTTGGCCTCAGATGAGCACTATTAGATAATTTCTCAGTCCAATATATCTATTTGCAAGCCGTTCCACCATCTTCTCTCTCTCTGTTTGGTCTGAGAAGGGGAAAGTGCTCAAACTGGCTGGAATTAGTGCAGCTGCCAGCAACATGCAGGAGTGTGAGGTAAATGTGCAATGCTCCGTCAAGATAAAGGCTGATGAAAATGACACGGCCGAATGTATTTCAGCCCGTGTGCTGCATGGGTTTAGACAGCTGTTGCACTGGAGGGGGGGTCTGGCAATGATATTTTATGCCAGTAATTTGATACTCGGGCTAATGCGTGTAACTATGCTGAAAAAAGAAGTGGAAAATGAGGAACTGCTGTCTCCCTTTTTAGCTCACTGTTCCCAAGTAGCCAGCTGTAGCAGCAAGGGAATCAGTGAGTAAACTTTATGATGGGCGTAAAAGGTGTTAATCGACCTCCAGAATCCAACAGATAATGGATAAAGAATCAGCGGTCCCAGTGCGTGACAACAATCTGTGAGTGGTCTTTCAGAAGTTCAGACAGAGTGAATATTTTCTTTTATTTGAAGCACTTTGGAGCGAAGGCTTCAATAAAAATTCCATCAATTAGATGCATGCAGCTGTACTTTTCTACAAACAACAGTCGCGAGGATTGACAAGGGCAATATTCTCAACGCTTTTAATAGTGACACAGAGTGCTCTACAGAATTGGTTATACTAATATCAATTTTTTATGCAGGCTAGCGTCATCATATTATTATAGTACAATCATAAGCTAAGCCTAAAATGACTCTTCTATACTACTAACGAGTAGAGTAGCATGTCTTCGTTCTTTGCGGTTGGGACTGGGATGCAACAATTCAAGCAAGAAATATTCTGCGTTAAATAAAACAAAATATTTGAAATTATGTACGACTAAGGTTTAGATTAAAAATTGTCAGCTTTCATAGCGACATATCAACAAGTTCGTATCTTAAAAAGGTAATATTTTAAGAAGTGTGTCGCGTATATTTACTGCTCATTCAGTAGCTTATAACTATTTGATTCATTTCAAAATAAAACACGTTTTGACTCTATATCTTTTTTAGAATGCGAGCTTGTGTTTGTACAACATAAAGTCCTCGTTTTATCTGAAAAATGAACAAAATAGCTTAGAATGTTAGCAGATAACAGTACTTGAAGTACTAAAGGGGCTACTAATGAAAGTAGCATGCAATGCAAAAAATTGTTGATGGGGGCTCTGTTGCCATCTGCATTAGCGAGATTTGAGGTTTCTAACAAGTTTTCGTAGTCACTGGATATTTTTTGCTGCTAGATTTAGTTGTTTAGACTAGCACACTCAGCCCCCCTTGGGGGATACTGGATGAAGACTGAAATGTATTGCATTTCAGCATCCGTCATTGTGTTAGGACGACACGTCTGCCTCACTTTACAGGCGTAAAAAGTACATGTAGAAGATAAGAAAACACCAGACCAGTAGCAGTGGGAGAAACTCGCATCTTAATCATGCATTCCACATTTTTCAACAAAGCCAAAAGCTACACTTTCATGAGGGATTTAGAGCGCCTCCGTGCGCGAGGAAAAGGATATCAGACTCTAAGAACCCGAAAAACTCCGTAGAACTTACTGGGATATTTTCCAAATTATTATAAAGTGATCTGGTAAATTTTAAATAAGAATTGAGAAGTTCTGTTAGAAATCAAAAAGAATATCAATATCAAGAAATGGATTGCTTTATCTGTACTTCTGTCACTTCTTCGTCGACTTTGCTCACTCAGTCACCGAGGAGTTAGCATTGTTGAAGGCCTTCAGGGCCACGTCGAGAATGCGCGGTCCTGACGACTGCGGCGCCTGTTTGCGACTAAAGCCGCCTGCGGCCGAGGCGCTGCCGGTCGCTCCGGATGTCGACGAAGCGCTTGGCGCGCTGGCAGACGCCGTCTCGGCCGCGCGAGCCTCGCGCATAGCGCGCTCTCGTTTAGCCAGCAGGCGGCGCAGCTTAAGATTGATGGAGCCCAGCTCAGTCTCCTCGTAGGGCACGTTGCGCTCCATGGCTTGGATTTTCATCAAGCGTCGACGGTGCTCGCGCTGGCCGCCGATCAGCTCGGAGTAGTCGATCTCACCGTCTCCGTCCCGGTCTAGCACGCGAACCAGTCTTTGGACGCACATTGGCGACATGGGCACGCCCACGGTCTGCAGGGTCGGGTCGGGTTTGGGAGTTCAGTGGCTGCCAATCAGTGTGGAGCCAATTTGTTTTAACTTGCAAGGTTTTCGCTGACATTCATTTCATAGTCAACCTGTTTGCAGGCGGTATCCGTACATCGGTTTCAGTTGTATTTTTAACGCTATCTAACTATCATTTTACTGTTAAGGAAATAACAAGAATCAATTAGATTTGGAATTGAATCTTGAACTTGACTTTCAATTAGTCTAGATTCAGGATTTTTTGACCGCTGATTGCGTGACTTTTTGGTCGAATGTCTCGCGCGGCAACAAAATTAATTGATTTCAAGCTCGTCATCAAATTTAGATGTGCAAGTGTAGTGAGCCGCCAGTTTGATGTTAGGCGTCGCACTATTGTCAGCAGCTTCCTTCGCCCTTGCCCTCGCCCTGGGTTGCTGTCTGCCGCTGGGCAGCCTCCCTCCCCTTTTCTGACTGTTTCCTCCCTCCCCCCTCTTCTCTGCGCTCTTGCTTGCAGCCATGAGCTTCTCGGCTGTGGCCTGCTCTGCGTTTCGTTCCTGTCCTGAGGTCACGCTGATGGCCTGTTTCCCTTGTCATGTGAGCAAGTCACATGACAAGTCTTGTTTTCTCGAAGTCCTACACTTGCTGGTCCGCGAGTTTACTGAGGAATCACGTGCCTGAGGCCCTTCCCTTCTCTAAGGAAAGGAGTAACTCATGTTTCTAAAAATAGACACTGAGTCACAGCCTGGTGCACTGTGCCGGAGGACTCCAAGTGACGTCAGTTCTAAAACTAGAATAAAGTCACGAGGTCTTTTGCACATTGGGGCAGTGGAGAATCCCAGGCTATAAATACGGACCCCTCACCCTCGGTTCAGTCAAGGAGTTTCAGTGTTTTTCAAGTCTAGTTCTTAGTTTCTCAATTCTTAGTGTCCAGTTTCTCAGTTTCCGAAAGTTTTCTGACAGTTCTATTGTCCAATCAACTCTTCCTTTATTGGCCTGGCTAAACTTAGACGCCCAAGCCTAAAGGAGGCTAACAGGCCTTCCCAACCACCCACTGAGCCCGACGGGATCTGCTGACCAGGACGCCTTATTCGATAATCTTCTAATCTGCACGCTGTGCTGAGTTCGTTGACTTGTTTATTTCGTTCCGACGGGAAGCTCACCTCACCGAAGGCAGAGACTTGAAGGAACTGGTGGCAGTACTACAAGAGCTACAAGAAGACTTCGAAGAAAAGGCGCGAGACTTAAGGCATAACTTAGGTGCCTGTAAATCGGGAAGTAAAAGCTCTGTACTTCATTGGTGGCAGCGGTGGGATTCAAGACCTACCAGGCCACCCCGAAAAACCCGAAAGTACGAGCTACTTCACAAGCAACGAAAGAGAAAAGTTGCCAAATGTTTTCAACTCACGGCCAGCCCTTCCTTGAATTCTTTGTGAGACAAAGACTTGCTACCGTCGGCGTCCAGACTGAGAAACAAGTCCACGAGGCGCATATTCTTCAGCTTCATGAACTCCATGAGTACCTGAAGGTGTGCGATTAAAGGTGGGAAAAAGTGAATTAAGCAACTGCAGTAACTAACGTCAGGTACAAGGTCAGAGTTGCTCAGTGGGAACGCATTCGGCTCCGAACCCAAATTATTTCAGTTCGATTCCCGATTCGGGGTTTGTCGTACGATTCTCTGCTATGAGGCCCTGTCCTTATTGCACGGAGAGTGTACATGCTAACATCCATGTTGGCCTCCTATCTGGCAGCGGGTCTATTTCGCCAAAACCCCTCTCGAACGAATTAGCAAACAGACGTCGCGTACTTTGATAGTGAGAAACTATACCCACCATCATGGGGTCGTCATTGAGAAACTGGTCGTCGTCCTCCGCTTTGCTCTCCTGTTTCAGCAGCACACCGTAAATGATGGCGAACTTTCTAGATTGGCCAATTCGCTCGGCAATGGCGACACTTTGAGGGTCGACCGTTAGGCCCTGTGGGTGTGGCGAGGGAATGCAAAGAATTTTTAGCATGTACCCCGTATCACTGTAAAGGGGTCTTTGCACAACTGCCACTACAGTATCTAGCTCGTATGACAACTTCCTCCTTCCCAAAGGTTTCTCCTCATCAGGCATGGATGTACATGTAACCGATGGCAGTTGCAAAACTTCCACTACGAACGCAGGAATGCCACCCAAAATTTATGGCCTGTCACAAACTCTACCAAGACCATCAAAACTTAAAATGAGTCTACACAAGACGTTTTGACTCGGAACTCACTGTCACATCCAGCTCTTCAATGTTGAAGTGCTGCTCCTCCACTTTGCTGAGGAATACTTTGATGTTCTGCGCTGTCAACGGATTCTGACCGATTTGAAGTCGCTTCAATGCCGTGTTGCCTTTCAGGCCCTTGAACAAGAACTCCAGGCACTTGATGTCGATTCGGTTGCATGAGATGTCCAGGCATTTCAGCGTGTCATTGGCTGGCAGAGACTTCGCTAGGGACCTGCAGCCCTCGATATAGAGGCCATTCCAGCCCAGCAAGGCTGTCTCCAGCGTGCGATTCACCCGGAGACAGTCGCACAGGCAAACTGCTCCGCTTAGCCTGATGTGGTTCCAGGATATGTCCAGAAACTTCACTGATTCGTTAGACGCTGTTTAGGAGTGAGATTGAGAATGAAAAACACATGATACAATTGGTTAGCTAGTTTTTTTTAGTTCCCAGGAATTCTTTAAGCACCAGCTACTAATCCAGGAGGCAAGGGCCTCTGTCAGCAGGAAGGTGAGCAGTCATTTTCGCGTGCCTAACTTAGTGTCTGACTTGGTGTCTGACTTGGTGTCTGACTTGGTGTCTGACTTGGTGTCTGACTTGGTGTCTGACTTGGTGTCTGACTTGGTGTCTGACTTGGTGTCTGACTTGGTGTCTGACTTGGTGTCTGACTTGGTGTCTGACTTGGTGTCTGACTTGGTGTCTGACTTGATGTCTGACTTGGTGTCTGACTTGATGTCTGACCTGGTTTCTGACCTGGTGTCTGACTTGGTGCTTGATCTGGTGTCTGACTTGGTGTCTGACTTGGTGTCTGACTTGGTGTCTGACTTGGTGTCTGACTTGGTGCCTGACTTGGTGTCTGACTTGGTGTCTGACTTGGTGTCTGACTTGGTGTCTGACTTGGTGTCTGACTTGGTGTCTGACTTGGTGTCTGACTTGGTGTCTGACTTGGTGTCTGACTTGGTGTCTGACTTGGTGTCTGACTTGGTGTCTGACTTGATGTCTGACTTGGTGTCTGACTTGATGTCTGACCTGGTTTCTGACCTGGTGTCTGACTTGGTGCTTGATCTGGTGTCTGACTTGGTGTCTGACTTGGTGTCTGACTTGGTGTCTGACTTGGTGTCTGACTTGGTGCCTGACTTGGTGTCTGACTTGGTGTCTGACTTGGTGTCTGACTTGGTGTCTGACTTGGTGTCTGACTTGGTGTCTGACTTGGTGTCTGACTTGGTGTCTGACTTGGTGTCTGACTTGGTGTCTGACTTGGTGTCTGACTTGGTGTCTGACTTGGTGTCTGACTTGGTGTCTGACTTGGTGTCTGACTTGGTGTCTGACCTGGTGTCTGACTTGATGTCTGACTTGGTGTCTGACTTGGTGTCTGACTTGGTGTCTGACTTGGTGTCTGACTTGGTGTCTGACTTGGTGTCTGACTTGATGTCTGATTTGGTGTCTGACTTGGTGTCTGACTTGGTGTCTGACTTGGTGTCTGACTTGGTGTCTGACTTGGTGTCTGACTTGGTGTCTGACTTGGTGTCTGACTTGGTGTCTGACTTGATGTCTGACCTGGTTTCTGACCTGGTGTCTGACTTGGTGCTTGATCTGGTGTCTGACTTGGTGTCTGACTTGATGCTTGATCTGGTGTCTGACTTGGTGCCTGACTTGGTGTCTGACTTGGTGTCTGACTTGGTGTCTGACTTGGTGTCTGACTTGGTGTCTGACCTGGTGTCTGACTTGATGTCTGACTTGGTGTCTGACTTGGTGTCTGACTTGGTGTCTGACTTGGTGTCTGACTTGGTGTCTGACTTGGTGTCTGACTTGGTGTCTGACTTGGTGTCTGACTTGGTGTCTGACCTGGTGTCTGACTTGATGTCTGACTTGATGTCTGACTTGGTGTCTGACTTGGTGTCTGACTTGGTGTCTGACTTGATGCTTGAGCTGGTGTCTGACTTGGTGTCTGACTTGGTGTCTGACTTGGTGTCTGACTTGGTGTCTGACTTGGTGTCTGACTTGGTGTCTGACCTGGTGTCTGACTTGATGTCTGACTTGGTGTCTGACTTGGTGTCTGACTTGGTGTCTGACTTGGTGTCTGACTTGGTGTCTGACTTGGTGCCTGACTTGGTGCCTGACTTGGTGTCTGACTCGGTGTCTGACTTGAAGCCTGATTTGGTGCCTGACTTGGTGTCTGACTTGATGTCTTACTCGGTGTCTGACTTGATGCCTGACCTGGTTCCTGTATTAGTGTTTGTCGATGTGTCGCTTAAAGATTTATCCGATTAAATACGAGTATGTCGTAGTGTACCTGTCTTCCTGCATTTCTGCTAATCAATCTGTTAGTCAGTCAGTCATATTGTCAGTTAATCTTCTGTCTCACCTAATCCGTACGCGATCGCGATGGTACCTTTCTCTCTAAAGTTGTTATGCCCCACGTGCAGCTCCTCGATGGACCGGTTTTCCTGCAAAATACGGTAAATATGGCATTTCACTCTGTAATTAAAATACTTTTGAGCTCAGTGTCAGTGTGAGCAGGCTTGACCCTCAAAATTTGTTACTCCAGTACTTTTCTTAAATTAAAAAAAAGTTTCTCCTCTACCTCAAGCAGTCTTCGCAGCTGCAGTCCGCACTTCTCCTCGAATCGGTTTCCTAAAACAAAACGACGCATTGCAGCTGAGGTGAGAAGTTCAAATAGGCTCTTCTTTCAACGGGCTTTTATTTGCCAAAGTGCAAGACAAAAGAAAGGCTCTTCAAGCATGCCTTCCCTTTCAGTTCTTTTCAGACTTACCTGAGAGGTCGAGAATTTTCAGGCTACCAGTTTTAATCAAAGCATCGGTGAGTTGGGTCAGGCCTCTCAAGTTGATGGCGTTATTGATCAGTCTCTGTTGGTTGAAGAGTGGCAGAGTCAAATCTTAACGAAATGGATTTACTTTCGGTGTTGATTGATTTGTGCTCGGAGTGCTTTGCTTCATTTAGGGATGGTGTGAGAGTGGCTTCAGTGTATATTTTGGGTGGTGTGAGAGTGGCTTCAGTGTATATTTGGGGTGGTGTGAGAGTGGCTTCAGTGTATATTTTGGGTGGTGTGAGAGTGGCTTCAGTGTATATTTGGGGTGGTGTGAGAGTGGCTGCAGTGTATATTTGGGGTGGTGTGAGAGTGGCTGCAGTGTATATTTGGGGTGGTGTGAGAGTGGCTTCAGTGTATATTTGGGGTGGTGTGAGAGTGGCTGCAGTGTATATTTGGGGTGGTGTGAGAGTGGCTTAGTGTATATTTGGGGTGGTGTGAGAGTGGCTTCGGTGTATATTTGGGGTGGTGTATACATTGAGGACACTGCTTACATTGAGGGCAGTGTGTACATTGAGAGCAGTGTGTACATTGAGGGCAGTGTGTACATTGAGGGCAGTGTGTACATTGAGGGCAGTGTGTACATTGAGGGCAGTGTGTACATTGAGGGCAGTGTGTACATTGAGGGCAGTGTGTACATTGAGGGCAGTGTGTACATTGAGGGCAGTGAGTACATTGAGGGCAGTGTGTACATTGAGAGCAGTGTGTACATTGAGGGCAGTGTGTATATTGAGGGCAGTGTGTACATTGAGGGCAGTGTGTACATTGAGAGCAGTGTGTACATTGAGGGCAGTATGTACATTCAGGATGGTGGGCAAGACTCCAGCGTCAGCGTGACTGACTCACCAGCTCAGTGAGGAATGGATTGTCCATAACGATGGGCAGCAGCTGCTGGCAGCCGAGGCAGCGCAGCTCATTGTCCTCGAGGATTAGCGAGCGAAGATGCGCATTGTTCTGGAATCACGATTTTTATCCTGTGTTACCGGGCAGAAAAACCCAATCCCTACTGTCCGTCACGAATTAAAAGTTTAATTATAAAAGTTCAAGCAATATTAGATTCTGAGATTTTCCAATTCAATAGAAATTTTTCCCGTGACTTTTAATTCTCTACAAACTGAATACTATATCGTGGAAAGCTGGCAGAGAGAAGCACTGACTAATCCATTCAGTGCGCTGTACAATGAGACAGGTGTGAACTGATAGACACAGTTCCAAGCCAGGTGATTAAATTCGTGCTTAAATGCGAAGTTGACATCTCAGAAACCTCAGACTGGCACACGCGAAGCCGATTAGAACCCGCCATTGTATTTGAAATTTTTGTTACTGACTGAAAGTAAAATTGGAACAGGAATTGCTAATGCCAAATAAATGTACTTTCTGGCTCTGAAATGAAACATGGGCATACCATGGTACATATTCATAAGAGGCTACTCCCCCCAGTGTGTCAGTCTTAGGCCAAGCAACACTTCAAGCTCTGCCCTGACTTCTCTCGTCCTCAAGTAGGCCCTCAAGTAGGCGTGCTTATCAAATCGTTACATGATTCTCGTATGTATGGCATGCAATGATTTCTGTTTTAACCGAGACAATTTGATTGATGAACACCGGCTTCTGTTGCTGATTCCAACGTCTGCTGTGCTGCAGTCAACCAACTGAAGGTCCACTGCAGATCCGTGCGAAGTTGCTTTGATGAATTTTGACCAGACTCTGTGGCCATGATATAATATGAGATCAATGCCAGATGAGGCCTCAGAGAAGCCCAGTCCCTTGATCTGCTATACTGGGTCATGGCTGAGCTCGCTATAAAGCGAGAGCACTCACTCCTTCCAGGAACTTCTCACCTTGAGCGCGGCGGCGCAAGCGGCGGCTCCACTATGGCCCAGGTGCAGGCCGCGCAGCTCCACAATGGCCGACTGTTTAACCAGGCAGTTGACGAATTTCTGAGACGGCTTCGCGCCAAACTGAGCACAAGCTGTTAGGTAGCGAATCCGGTTGAGATTGTCGGCCTCGGCTGTTGGCCCCGTTGTTGAAGCTGGCGCGCCTGATTTCGGGAGCAGCAGCATGGTGGAGGATTGTCGCGGCCGCAGCTGCGGTCGAGAGAGCATGGACTGGGAGCGGGGCAGCCAGCCGGCTGTTGCGTTGCGAAGGTCTGCCGACCTGCCGAGATCGATGTCCTGGACGCCTGAAGCGAGAGTATTAATTATAGCTATACAGCTATTACTATCCGACGTCGGCGACATCTGGCCGACGTTCCGGACCTCTATTGACTTCGATTACAAATTTGTGCTTTTGCAGTACATCGACAGATAATGACGTCGTACGTCGACTGAACGTCGGTGCAATGTAAAAATACATATCCGTCATTGACATCGGATTGCTGTACGGGTATGCAGTTGTGGTTGTGCGCTCTGGGAAAACTTCTGGTGACAGTGGACATGCAGCATGCGATTAACAGGCTAGGGTGTGTCCACTGTGTCACTGGGATTTGGCAAACGTTCGAAATCCTAAGTGATGTGATCACGTTGAGATGTTTAACAAACAAACTTTCATGGCGGAGTCGTATGCGTCTCCCTATTTGAGTATTTTCTGATGTATATCCTAATGTATATCCTAATTTATATTATAATGTACTGAAGTATATCCTAATTGAAAATCCCAGTGTTTATTCCAATGCATATCCTAATTGTATATCCTATTGTATATTCTAATGCAGAGTAAAATCTAACGTTTTCCCGTCATAAATATCTAAGCTTCCAACAATAGGTCAATTAAAATGAATCGTCAACCGTCAAACAGTCGAGGTATTCTGCTCTGTCAGGTTGATGCCTATCTGCGGCACTCGTCATTGCATGCCTGACAGCTTGACACATTGGCCCATCATGTCAATTTTTTTATATGGCAACTCTACCAACCTCAACTGCTTGATCTGCTATTGTTCTGAAAGCCCCCAGTTTGTTTGACTCGCCATAGCGGACATCGCATCGACCAATTATTTCTGCAAATTGATTCTTCTAAAAAAGTTCCCATTTGAGTCTTTATCATTTGGGTCTCAGATCCTATATAGCTCACCGTTGCACATTCCCTCGGATTCCCCCTCCACATTCCCCCTTCCATGCCATCGGACATCCCGCGCTCACACCACACTGCATGCATTGCTCACCATCGGACATCCCGTCGCCGTCCTCATCGTCGCTGCAACCAGCTGCAAATCGCCGAGCCAGCAGCACCAGTTGGTCTCTGTCGTAGCCACTGCCGTGATCGCCGTGGCCAGCGCTCATCCGCTGCTCAATGTCGTACAGATCAATCGACAACAATCTGTAGGCAGAAATGCAGCGTCTCTGAGGTCTTTGTTGACGCCCATCATCCGCCTGATGGTGCTGCGACTGTTGACGTTGTAAAAACGGCTTTGCACAGCCAATATTTTTGCTTCCGCTGGTTGTCATTGGAAGAAGTGTCAGACGCTGGGGTCAGAATATTATGCAAGTAGGTTCCTTGCTCTCTCCAACTCAAAATTTGTAGACTTTTAAAGCAACCAGTTGAAGCAACAGTCTGCTTTGCCGCGTTTAAAATCGCACAACCAACAGCTGGCTTTAAGCTGCACGCACGAAGGCTTGCTATTATTGGCAATTTCTTTTGTTCCTCTGTCGACGCCTCCCCTTCAGGAGAAAATTGAATGCAGTTCCTCCCAGGGGTGTGGGAGAAATTTTCTGCCTGTGAGCGATCGAGCGTTCGTATTGGGCCTCCGCGTCTCTCGCACTCTCTCTCTCTCTCTTGTAGAAGCCGATGGGGATCTATATATCCCTGTGTTCTGCTTTCGCGACGCTGAGCCGTCGATACCTCGGCAGTATGCTGGGCTGGGCGAAGGATGAGGGCTCTCCTCTACGGAGAATGCTGGGGGGGGGATTTTTTGCTCGTCGCAAATTTGGGATTGGCAGTTGAGCTGCAGCCTGTAGCCTCCCACCTGCCTCTGTAGCTCAGCCCCGCAGGCATGCCTCATACCTAATCTCCCAGCCAGTGAGACCACTTATCGTGAGGCTATGGTGTGGAAGGAGAGGGAGATAGATAGAGGAATGGAATGGGGGCTGCAGCAGTAGTGGTGTGGCTTCACCCATTGACTCAACCCAGCCTCATGAGTTTGTAGCATTGATGAATGTGAGCGGCGTTGCATACGGGGAAAATATGATGCTTATCAGCCAAAATACCCGGCAGTTGATTTATGGTGCGCACATGCTCTTGTAAATAGCCTTGGCTACGGAAAATTTTAAAGTAACGATAAAAACTGAATTCTTATTATCTTTGCTCTGAGACTTGAATTTCATTAAAACAAAATTTACGTGTAGTCAATAGATGGGAAACCAATCAGATTCTGCAAGGAAGCAGATATAAAGTATGAGTCCAATGCTGACAGTGGCAGAGTTAGGATCATCACCCATGCCAGCGTCCTGGAGACCACCAAGTTATTACCATCCGTATGAAATTTCAAAATCATCACAATTCCAGGCTCGAGTGGAACAGGAAACAATTTAACTCGGACAAAGAAATAAGTTGTATAACGAATACTCAATTTCGAGCAAAAAATCTTTTACAAAAGTTTCAATAGCTATTACTGTTTTTGTTGCGTTTTGATTTGCTCTCCGCTAGCCGGAAATACGGTCTCTTACTGCAAAGTCTCAATCTAGTCAAATGCGATACCACACACTGAAACATTGAATAGAGAGAAATAAGACCTTGTCAAACCTACCCAGGCGTACTGCATTGCCCACGGGATTCAGCCTCGATCTGTTGCCAATTACGTGAGTTTACTGCTCTAGCTGTGTTCATACAAGGATCACTAAGTACCATAGTTATTGGCACTATAGCCTTAATCTTGAGACGTATGATTAAGCGCGCATGACAAAAGCGCGCATTTTTTAACTGCTCTCAGTGACACAAGCGCGCACTGGCACAAGCGCGCATCTTGAATGCATGAGTCTGGCACAAGCGCGCATCTTGAATGCATGAGTCTGGCACAAGCGCGCATCTTGAATGCATGAGTCTGGCACAAGCGCGCATCTTGAATGCATGAGTCTGGCACAAGCGCGCATCTTGAATGCATGAGTCTGGCACAAGCGCGCATCTTGAATGCATGAGTCTGGCACAAGCGCGCATCTTGAATGCATGAGTCTGGCACAAGCGCGCATCTTGAATGCATGAGTCTGGCACAAGCGCGCATCTTGAATGCATGAGTCTGGCACAAGCGCGCATCTTGAATGCATGAGTCTGGCACAAGCGCGCATTCTAGACGCATCAATCTGAATGCTGCAGCTTGAAGTTAGAATGATAAGACACAGGCGCATTCAGCTCTCCCATCAAGAAGTTAGTGCAGTTCTGGCTGGTTGGTTGGGTAGGCTTGCTGGGGTGGGTGGGGTGAAGCCGCAATCTTAGCCAATGAGGCTAGCTTAAAATATTAGGTTACGTAAGGCTAGGTAAGAAGTCAATCCAATCAATGTAACGCGAACTACATGTACATTGAAGATGCGGCCAGTGCCGGACCATCTAAATATACTAAATCTCTAAGGTTTGTATGCTTTCACCTACTATATTTTCTACTCTATAATTTATCAATGCAAAATGGTCATTCACTCTAATGCAAAAGAAGACGAAAAAATAACTAGAAGGAAATGTTGCTTGAAGAGATTTAGTGTCGCTTTGGGTCTGTACACAAGGTATATCATCGATGATAATGTAGGCTTGAGATGATCGCTGTTTCACATCCGATGGCGACGATCTTATGACTAACTTCATTCATAATAAGATGTACCTTACCTCGATTCTAACTGCACCCACGTCCGTCGTGCATTCGGGATAGCGACGTTTGCCTGCGGGACGTTTGCCTGCGGGACGTTTGCCAGCCGACGTTTGCCAAGCCGACGTTTGCCAAGCCGACGTTTGCCAGCCGACGTTTGCCAGCCGACGTTTGCCAGCCGACGTTTGCCAGCCGACGTTTGCCAGCCGACGTTTGCCAGCCGACGTTTGCCTGCGGGACGTTTGCTAGCCGACGTTTGCCAGCCGACGTTTGCCAAGCCGACGTTTGCCAGCCGACGTTTGCCAGCCGACGTTTGCCAGCCGACGTTTGCCAGCCGACGTTTGCCAGCCGACGTTTGCCTGCGGGACGTTTGCTAGCCGACGTTTGCCAGCCAACATTAAGTCAGTGTGAGTGAAAAATTTGATACTGAAATATTCGCAGTTTAGCGGGTTGAAAAAACCTTTTTTAGTCCAACTTTTTGACGGTTGTTCGCATGTATAAAAGTTCGAAAACAAAATCTATACAAATTATGCCGTTCATCAATCTAGCATCTAGTTTAACAACAAATTCTTTGAATGTGAAAATATTATAAAGTTTACTTCTGACAGTTTTGTATCACTTTTCCCAGTTTGAGATGTTTCATTTTTGATTTGCGAATGAAGACACGCAAATTTAAACGGGAATCTCCAGCGAGCCAAGTTTTGAGCAAATAAAAGAACTGCTGAACGATAATTCTGGCTTATATATTTCCCAGTTCATTGGGAGATCCAAAAGCGAATTAATTCCAATGCAGCTTGTCAAGTGCACGCTGTCATGGCCAAACTCCGTTAAGCAGAGTTTGGCTTTTGAGTTAAGTATATATAGGCGAGACTAGGCCAATACCATTATGAATGTCTGAGTCTTTTCCCATCTAGCTTGTAAACACTCAGCTTGTTTGGCCACTGAGATGGAAAGGGCCATTCCATGAAATACATAGACACCAACTGTGACGATGGAAACTCCTATTTTGTATTTTTACCTTCCTATTTAGGCAGACAAGAGCAATAACTTCAATAAGCCTGAACAGTAGTGTTAGTAACCTGTATATTTAATAGCAGTAGTAGGGAGCGAGGTGGAATTAGATTAGTGCTGTGTCCACAGTTTTCAAATGCAAGTACATGTAAGCCTAGAGAGGGCATACTTCTTTAACCAATTGCCGCCTGCAAATGTCCGGCAGGCAAACGTCGGCTGGCAAACGTCGGTTGGCAAACGTCTCGCAGGCAAACGTCGGCTGGCAAACGTCTCGCAGGCAAACGTCGGCTGGCAAACGTCGTCTGGCAAAAGCCTCGCAGGCAAACGTCGGCTGGCAAACGTCCGGCAGGCAAACGTCGTAGACCCGTGCATTCCATGATTCGGTGACACGTGATGGATAGCTTTCCGAAGCCGTCGGACCATCCGATAAATTCAAATGCTGTTAAGCATTTATAATCGCTTATTTACGAAACACTACAATGTATTTTTAAATAAATACTTATTCTTGTAATTTAGAATCAAATAGTTTTCCCGGGAATACTATGCTAAAATGACTTTAAATGTTTTAATGCGTAGCGCTGCTAGATATTGTCCGAATGCCGGACGGACGGACGGTGACCAGCCACGGTCCAGCTGTTCTGCACAGCTAAATACACTTCCCCACTATTCGTCTATTGTTAAAGCTCTGAACCTACACCAAATGACTATAACTACTAGTAAATAAGTAACTAGTATAAGTAAATAAGTAAATGACTACGAGCTATAACTACCGAAGTAACTGTTACTAATTTTGCCGCAAAATGAGTTGTCAGCCAGTCAAGCGTGTCTCGACTGACAAGAGATCGAGGCAAAGACAACGTCACAGTCACAGGGCATGTTTCATTCAGGACCATTCAGGCGCTGAAACGACTGGGTGCTGACCATTTCGGCGAAAGACCACTTCGGCGAATGAATTTGACCATGCACTTCGGCGAAGCCTGTGGAACTTAACGAAACATTTATTTAACGAAACAAGACAACGGAATGCTAGCACGAGTTTATCTCCGGCGGAGAAATTAATATCCGCTTCCTGTATTTGAGTTAATCGATCTAGCTGCAATAATCTTAATAAAACCTATATGTGCCAAAGCGCCTTAACTAATTGCGAAGTGATTTTGTGTGACATAGGCCCTAATCGCCACATTTTGGGGAAGGTGCTGATAGACGCACGGAGTATATTGCAAGACTATCAATTCAAATGAAGCCTTTACGCGCCTGCTCGGCAGCGTGCGTTGACTCTGTGGGGGTGCTATAGCGCATAAAAATTTGCAAAATTAACTGTGCTGCTTTGGCTTAGACTCACAAGCTTATAGAAGGAATTTGGCCCGCTCATGCTCCAGAGTTTCAAATTGTGTCTAGCGGCTCGACCAAGAATCGCGACATTCTTGTCGTTGATGGCCAGTTCAAGTTTGTCAAAGGCAAAAAAATATTGGCGGAGTGCACTTCGCAATGGACACCAAACTTGCAGTGCAACAGTTGTGCAGCGCGGAGAAGCCTTCAGCAAACGTTTCGTTCTGCAGTGTCATTTGCCTCTCCACAGGCCTGTGGAGCGAGCGCGGCTGAAGCGGCGCATTGTGGAATCCATTTCTATCTGCAGTCCAGATTGCAAAGGAAGAGACGCTTGATGTGCTGCAGGAGTTTCGGGTATATTATTGTGCACTATATATTATACTACAAGATGTTAAAACCCACGGATTTCAAACCCGCTGAATTTCCAATCCCGGGAACTAGTAGCCTTTGAAGAATCTCTTCTTTCTACTCTCTTACATGCATCTCTCCTATCCGCTCTATCCCCTCTTCTCTTTCCTCTCAACTCTCCTCTCTCGTCTCTCCTCTCTCCTTTATTCTCCATCCACTCTCCTCTCTACTCTTTTCTCTTATCTCTGCACCCTCCTCTCTCCTCTCTCTTCTCGATCGCCTCTCTTCCTTCTCCTCTCTCCATTGGTTCAGCGGCTTGGGATCGAGTCCATAGCGAACCAAGCCCATATAGTGTTTTTATTTTAAAAGGTATAGATAAATGTATACAAAAAACAAACTTTTAAACTTTCACAGACTGGGCCATCGATGCCGAACCCCAACCTTCTGGCACGTACGGCAAATAGACAGCGTAAGAACGAGCGCTCTGAGGAACCAAACGATCTTCAGTTTGAACTGCAGGAGAACGCTCTGCCGGCAGGTTTTCTGCAGAGAGATGTTCACTCGGGAGTTCGGCGCCGCATCATCTTTGCAACGAACGAAGGCCTAACAATGCTTGCGCAAGCGCAAGACTGGTTCATGGATGAGACTTTCCACGTGGTAAAAAACCCTTCGTTCAGCTGTACACCATCCAGGCTTTTATCATGGGCCATGAGGAAAATCGGAAGCAAGTGCCTCTGCTGTTTGTGCTGATGTCAGGCAAGCGACGGAAGGATTACCGCAAGGTTCTGAAGGCTATTGAAGAGCTCATCTCATGTGCTTCGTAAGTACTATTTTTGCCACCTGTAATGCTGTGCATGGGCAAGTATGTACAGAGCATTATTATATACATGTACGAGGCGTACAATTCTACCGACCCAACAAAAACTCAAATTTTAGTTGTGAGAAAAAATTTTATAATTAAAAAACCTACTCTCCCTTCTGACAGGCCTAAGAAACTTATTCTTGATTACGAGGCCGAAGCTTGTGGCGAGCCTTGCGTAAAACTTATCCAGGCGGCCGCATCAGGGGAGTGCGTTTTTCACTTCACCCAGGCGGTTTGGCGTCATATGTACAAAGCCTAAGCAAGGCGGATGACGACACCCAGAGTTTCTGTCGGAAACTTATGGCGCTTCCATTTCTGCCTCATCACGAGATGGCAGCAGCAATTCTACGGCTTGCGCGCAACACTGGCCGCCGCAGGTCAACCTGCTTCTTCGCCACAGCTTACGGCACTTTGCAACTACATGTATGTTCAGGTAATTAATCTATCTATTACAGAATTTATAATGTACCTGAAACAGTACTGTATATATGAATGTAAAATCCAATTAATTGCTAAAGATAGTTGCCCTTTCAAAATTTGTATGTACACCCTACTGTACACTCAAAACCAAAAATGTTTTTTAAAGTCGTCAGTTACACTGTAAATTCTCTTACACATAGCATTTGACTCATTTGACTTCATTTTGTCAGAACACGTGGATCACCAGCGAGTCAGCGACATATTCCCACTCGAAAGCCTCTCTGTGTTTGGTGAAAGTGTGCGCACTAACAACGACGTCGAAGGGTGGCACAGCTAAGACTGAACGCTCGTGCTCAACAAGGCCAGCTGCCAGCTTTTACCTTCTGGTCCGGTTGCTTCATGAAGAGGCCCGTCTGGTCTTCGTGGAGAGCCGATTGTTAGCACAAGGCGCTGCTCGACGAGTTGAACGAGCAGCTTATCTCAAGCGCCAGATGAAGTTTGCGTCACGCTGGGCAGAGTACGAAACTGGTCTGCGTACCGCTACGCAGCTGCTGCACGCCTATAGGCTGTAGCAAACTGAATGTGCCGTGATCATTTCAGTAATAACGAATACGTGCGCTACCCAGCAATTGACAATTCATGCTATTCTCATGCTTTACGAGCTCGTGTGTATAAAACGTAAGCTCAAAAATTCGTATGCTGTATACCTGCTGCTCTATATGTACATTTACATGTAATAACATGCATGTACATGTAATTTCGGAACCAATAAAGTGCATATGTACTAAAGGCACAATTTTTTTCCTGATTTGAGTTCGACCTTGACAAATCCGAACTCTGTCAAAGTCGAAACAAGTCGAACTCGAACTTAAAAGTGGACGTTTTAAGGGGTGGGTTTCACAAACGTGAAATTTCATAACCGCTAAAAGCACTTGCTTTCATAAACGCGAAACTTCACAAACGCGAAACTTCACAACCGCTAATTTTTTTTGCAGTCACTTTCATAAACGCGAAACTTCACAACCGCGAAAGTTCACAACCGCTAAATCACCTACTTTCATAAGCGCTAAATTTCATAAACGCGAAACAATTCACAACCGCTAAATTTTTTGCTGTCACTTTCACAAACACGAAACTTCACAACCGCGAAACTTCATAACCGCGAAACTTCACAACCGCTAAAAAGACTGCAGTATATGAAAGTATGTGCAAAATTTTTAGCGGTTGTGAAGTTTCGCGGTTATGAAAGTAAATGACATTTAGTGGTTGTGAAGTTTCGCGTTTGTGAAGTTTCGCGCTTATGAAAGTGGGTGATTTAGCGGTTGTGAAGTTTCGCGTTTGTGAAGTTTCGCGTTTATGAAAGTGACTGCAAAAAATTAGCGGTTGTGAAGTTTCGCGGATATGAAGTTTCACGTTTATGAAAGTAGGTGATTTAGCGGTTGGGAAAGCAACCCGTTTTAAGTACATATGTACATTTAATTGTTACTACATGCATTTCCGAATAATCTTACGTACGGATTAAATCTGAGATTATGGAATATAATTGAAATTCAATATGAATTAGAACATAAATTATAGAACATTAATTAAGAGCGGACTGACTATATTCTGTGTTAAGAAAGTACAACAAAGGCGATAAAAGTTGTAGTAATTTTGAGCACCTAATTTTGAGTTGTAGTTATTCAATACTTTTAAAATCCAATTATATAAAGTTAAATAAACTATATTAGCCATATCGTTCGCCGAAGTGGTCATTGCATTCGCCGATTCTCCGAAATGGTTTTTCGCCGAAATGGACTGTAACCGAAACTACTACTAATTTATCTAATTATCTAATAACCTACCTGTCTGCTGTCTACTGTCAACCAATCAAGTAAAGGTGTGTTACTTGCTGCTGCAAACCTAATGGCATAATAGGCCTACTGATGCTTTAATTGCTAACATTAACAATATCAAATACGCCTAGTCGCCTAACTAGACTTTGTCATTCTGAACTGTTTATAGGCCTAGAATGTAGGGCCTATTTGTTATTTACAATTTTTTGTCCTAGGCACTACTTTGGTAACAGTCATTTTGGGGTCATCCATTTCAGTTACATGTTAGGCCTACTTTGATGCCAAATATATAGTGTATAGAGGAGAATAGGGCTATCCTATAGACTAGCTGACCAGGATAAAATTCATCCCAAACAAAAGTAAATATCGAGTTTTGTGCAAAAAGAACAAATTAAATTAAATATGCATATGGATAAACCGGCAATAGTGCAGTTTCGTTCGCGAAATTATTTTTCGTTTAAATTTGAAAGTTCGAAACCAGAAAACAATAGCAACAATGTTTTAAACCATTCTAGCGACTGTGCCAGAGCTCACTGGTCGCGGAACTTAAAAGCAAATGGGCGCTCTATTAATATACTTTTTTCATTAAATCTGTTACACGCTCGAATGCTACTTAAAACGCAAGTTGTCTATGGAAAAAATATCTTAAAAAATCGAAAGGGGCTCAAGTGGGGGGGGGGCTTGAACTATTTCCCTTTTGCTGAAAAGCTGCTACACCTTTTCATGTTCAATTTTGATCAAAGTCCAGTTCTAAAAAAACTAGCGGAAATTCAATTCAGACAATTTAGACTGGGGCCCAGTCTAATTCCAGCTCAAAACATTTCTAACCGAAGTAAGGTTTAGCCATAGACAAAATTATCCTCAGTCTGAATTGAATTTCCGCTAGTTTTTTAGAACTGGACTTTGATCAAAATTGAACGTGAAAAGGTGTAATATTTGTTTTTTTGAACAACATTTTGTATCATGGCTGGACGACCACCAAGACCCTCGTGGATAATTCCGCCGAATGAAATGCTGCTAGCAAATGCTCTACCGCAACTAGAGCTAAATGCGCGCGACCTGATGGCTGCCACGGCAACGCCGGAGGATACAATGCGCTGGATGGCCAAGGTTGGGCTTATCGGCAACCAACGTACATGCTCCTGTCCAGCCCAGACCCCCATGAACCTGCAGCGTCGAGCTGGTGATCGCTTTGTAGATGGCTGGGCCTGGGACTGCAAGACTTGCTGCAGTCAGCAAAGCATCAGGAAGGACTCTTTCTTTGAGCGTAGTCACCTGACACTGCAGCAGCTTGTCACCTTGCTGTACTGCTGGGCCAGGAATGAGACCAAGATGGCCGTGATGCACGAGTGTCGCGTTAGTGATCATACAGCTGTGGACTGGCTCAACTTTGTCAGGGACATTTGCTGCCAGTACTTCATTGACCACCCGATGCAACTTGGTGGACCTGGCACTACTGTTGAATTGAAATCGATGAAAGCAATTTTTTTCATCGCAAATACCAGCAGGGTGCATACTGTGAGGGTCATTAGGTCCTTGGCATGGTAGAAAGGGGTAGCCCCAAGTGTGTGATGGTTGTTGTGCCTGACAGGTCTGCTCAGACACTGCTTCCTATAATCCAGCAGTTTGTCCTGTCTGGCACACGGATCTTGACTGATGGTTGGCAAGCCTACAACCAAGTGGCGAATGTAGTTGGTGGCTACGGAGACCACGGTGTCGTGAACCATCGACTCCATTTCGTGGACCCAAATGATGCGACTCTCCACACCAACACGATTGAGGGAACGTGGGTGCATTGCAAGGCCAAATTCAGGGCTATGCATGGAACAAGCGATGCCTTCTTCGAGAGCCACATCCAGGAGTTTATGTGGCGCTGACTGTTTGGAGCAAACAGGGCTTTCGGAAACATGCTTTTCTGGATTCGCCACTACTAAAGTGCCCAGTGACAAGCTCTGTATCTGCCACTACAACACAATGACGAGTTGGCAAGTTCGGCAACCAGGGAGCTAAAAACTCTGCCACAATCGTTAGAATGGTTTAAAATATCAATTTTTATCGTTGTTATTGTTTTCTCGTTGTGAACTTTCAAATTTAAACGAAAAATAATTTCGCGAACGATAACTGCACTATTGCCGCCGGGCTTGGCCTGGTGTGCCCTCATACATGCACCACCTCAAAATATATCCTGTCTAGTGCAACTTAGTTTCTCCCAATTGTGACTTAGTTTCTTCCAATTGCAACTTAGTTCCTCTTGATTGCAACTTAATCTTCACTTTGTAAATGACTTTTCTTGCCTTTTTCTTTTTCTCTTCCTCTCCTTTCTTTTTTCTCCCAATTTTTCCTTTTTTGTATTTTCAATTTTGCAACCTACCTTGGCCAGCGGCCATTTGACCTGTCTAGTTCGAACAGGTTGGATAGGTATTGGGCATGTATATGTGCCCTTTTGGTATTCAGCTTGGCATATATAGATTGCCAAGATAGTAGATGGGACTAGAAGTTCCGAGTCCCAATCAATCTTTGAGTTTAGATGGGATCCCAATCCCAAAATCCTAGGATCCTGAGGAAAATTGTATTCCAATGGGACCAGGATCCCAACCCTAAAAAACACAAGAATCAGGAACAGGTCTTTTGATCAAAAGTTGATAGAATTAGTGATTACTCAATATATTTTTTTAACTTGTATTTATTACATTATTACTTTGTTGATTACAGAACATTGTATCAATTTTGACTTTTGTTGCATTTCACTTTTGATCTTGACATTTTTTGCTCAATTTTGTTTACCTTTATATGGACTTACAAACTATAATATACTAAAAGACCTGATCCCAATTCCCAAATCCTGATCCTAAGAAAAAAAATTATTTCCAATCCCTATCCTTCCCAAAGATTTCAATCCTGTCTGACCTCTAATTAATCTATACAATTAGCATAAAAATGAATAAGTTTAAATTTGGAAAAATCTCCATATATATAGTTGTAGTAGGCCTAGCTAAATTTTGATAAGAAAGAATAGCTGGCCTTTTACAATGTCTTTTTTATGAAAAAATGGAAAACTAAATTTAAAAAACTGGGTTTAACTTTTCCAAGAAGTTAAAAGTAAAACAAAGATAGTTAAAATGAACTAATCTTATATAGTTTAGTAAAAAATTACCATTGCCAGTTTAACCACATTATTATTTTTTTTAAATATTAAAATTTTGCAAGCTGTTAATATTGGTTGTAATTTGTAATTTTTTTGGCATATTTTTACATGCAATAAAAAGTTTGTTGGCATACATTGGCATACATGAGCTTTGGAAGCAATTTTTGTTCTAGTATATAGTGGTATACAATCCTGACCCTGGTGCTATTCTGACAAAAAATCCTCTATTCTATGTGCCTTTCTTGGTCAATTTTTTTGTTTTGCATGCTTGATATATGAAGTATACCTTGACCTATAGAATTGTTTATTGAATAATTTTTATTAGAATTTGGTTTTCTATTTTTAGAGTCCAAAATATAAAAAGAAGCAAGTGAACAAATTAATAATGTAATAAAATAATATATACTAGTACAAACTTGTCTGCTATAGGCCTAGTCAATGGCCACTTTATGACATGAGGGTAGTTATTTTAATGTTTGGCAATAGTGCAACTAAGTAAGCCTAATTTATCTAGGACAAATCTATATAACATTTAAATTTTTGCACTGATATATCAAGAATTCTTTAAAAAAAATTTTTTACATGCTCAAAGCATGAAAATGTCTATGGTCAAAAAGCTATGATAATGCAGGGGGCCTTTAAAGTGCATTCATAAAGAGCATTTAAGAATAAAAAATTAATTGCCAAGTTATCAATACTAGATTCAAGTCTAGCCATTGCTTACTTTTCTGATTTTAGACTAGATAGACTAGATAGCTAGATGACTAGTAGCCTCAAAAGTCAAGTTAGATTGTGCCACCTACAGAGATATGGCTAGTTTTAGAGTAGCAATTGACTATAACAAATAATTTTTCTATTAGTACCACTATACATGAACTGTTAATTTGCTAATTTGTTTCATATTTTTAGACTCTAACTAGCAATCTTTGCCTCCCAATGGAGGATATCTAGATAGAATCTCTATTCTCTACAAGTAACAAAAAGATAGCAAAAAGAGCCTTCACAAAGACAACAGACATTCCCTCTAAAAAGCCTCTTGCCTCCCCAATATCAAGCATCCCCCAATAGCAAGCATCCCCAAATAGCATGCAAGCATCTCCTAGATAGCATGCAAGCATCTCCTAGATAGCAAGCATACCCCAGATAGCAAGCTTACCCCAGATAGCAAGCATCCCCCAGATAGCAAGCATCCACTAGATAGCAAGCATACCCTAGTAGCAAGCATCCTCCAGATAGCAAGCATCCCCCAGATAGCAAGCATCCCCCAAATAGCAAGCATCCCCCAGATAGCAAGCATCCCTGAGATAGCAAGCATCTCCCAAATAGCAAGCATCCCCCAGATAGCAAGCATCCCTCAGATAGCAAGCATCTCCCAAATAGCAAGCATCCCCCAGATAGCAAGCATCCCTCAGATAGCAAGTATCCCCCAGATAGCAAGCATCTCCCAATAGCAAGCAACCCCAGATAGAAAGCATCCCCTGATAGCAAGTAACCACAGATAGCAAGCATCCCTAGATACAAAGAATCCTTAGATAGCTTGCAACCCCCTCTCAGATAGCAAGTACCCTCTATCCCCCAAGAGCAAGCATCCCCCAATAGCAAGTTACCCTAGATAGCAAGCATCCTTCCAATAGCAAGCATCCCCCTAATAGCAAGCATCAATCAGATAGCAATTAGCTAGTGCAACAATTTCCTTAGCTTTATAGTGGCTTCTTTATGTTTGGCATGACACTTCTTTTTACATTTGAAATAATGTCTCCTTCCAATAGACAATATCCATTATGAGACAATTTCAAATTACATTTGAAATTTGACTAAAATTTGGCGCAAGGTAAATCTCTTTATGGCGAATGGTGCACATATCTTTTTTTATTAAAAAAAATATTTTGGCACACAGTTGACATGATCCTGACTATAGAGGCCACTATGTCTATAATATTAAAGGTTATAGACATGGTGGCCATGTTTGTATTATGGGGCCTTCCTTCAATATAAAATGTTTTATACAAAGACAGCAGCCATGTCAATAAATCTTATAGAGTGCCAATGGCCATGTCATTAATATTGAATGGGTTCATGCTTTATTACTTCATATGTCTTTCTAATAAATCAAATGCAAAAAAAATAAAAGAGGATAGAGTATAGGACAAAAAAGAAAATAAAACCCTGTAAAAAATACAAAGAGAACAGAAATCATGAAATTCTCTAGCCAAAGGCTTGCAACTAGAAGATTGGTAACTAGATAAGTTGCCATTTAAGTTTGCCAATTTTGTTAATTTAAGTTTGCTAGGTCAAGAAAGACTGGGGAAAGCAACAATAAATGTTCTTTTGGTTTGTCTTTTTCACTTATTTTTTACTTTTGCCTAAGTTGCCACTCCTTGCTAGCACTGGATCATGTTAGCAATTTGCTACAAGCTTTTATTGGAGCATTGCTACTGACCTCCATAGTAATTGATGCTACATTTGAGTATCAATTTAGGAGGCAGCTTTGTTAGGCTCTGCCTTTCTAATCTTAATAATTCATATGGACTAGATAGTTGAATACTTAGCTGAATAAGATTTTTCAATTTGTAGAGTTTTACCTGACTTTTTTGTAACTTTATTGTAAAGTTTTACAAAAATAATGGCTATCATAGTGGCACTATGATTCTAGCCTACAACTAATGGTTTGGCCACCTATTTACTGAATGCTAACCCACTATTTTACTTAAGAAAAAATAACCTTGTTAGAATAATTAAACTTTATAATTAAATTACTTAAACAATAATATATTGATATTTAGTTGCCACCTAAAAGCCAATAGGCCAGAAATGACTTATGCATTAGGTATGGACACCAATTGGAAATTGGATATGGAAACAAATATTATGACAAACTGCATTTGACAAACAGGTATTCAATAAAATGACTGGCACCTATATATCATTATATAATATCAAAAATATATGATTAATAATTATAATAAGTGACTCTAAATTTAAACTCAATTGTCCCACTCTGGACTAAATGTGCAAAGTATGATTGTTAGGTATAAAAAATGCAGCATCAAGATATGTTTGTTCATATTATCTCTAATCTATATTGTATATCACCAATTGCCTTAACTTTTAACTGGTTCAATATATTGGCCTATAATATTAGACAAGTGGCAGAACATTTATAGTCTAGAAGTTCAGCTGTGACTTCACTATCATTGAGTAAACCAACTATTGCTAGGTTTTGCAGTGTTAAAAAAATCAAGCAATAGAAAACTTGTTTATCCTAAGTTGAGCCTTTTTATGGAAACAGTGTGTAAACTTGAATATTAATCCCAATCGCAAAGATGATCTCATATAGCTTCTGGAGCATAAAAGTAATGGAATAACTAAGAAATGCAAGTATGGTTTGTTTACCATTTCTTTTCAGACATGGCCGACCAGCCTGCTGATGAAGATCCTCCAATATTGTTGGAGTCGGAGGAAGACCCGCTTTTGTACCCATGGCTACAGGAACCCTGGCTATCCTTGTCTACAGAAGCCTCGGATGCTGTGTCTGAGAACGATTGGCTGTACCCATTTGAACTCTGGCTGCCCTTTTCAACAGAAACCTCGGATGCTGTGTCTGAGCAACAACTACCCGATGTACAGGCGCCTTTTGAGCTGCCAGGGCCAATCGTCGCTCAAGAATTGCTGCCAGGGCCAATCGTCGCTCAAGAATTGCTGCCAGGGCCAATCGTCGCTCAAGAATTGCTGCCAGGGCCAATCGTCGCTCAAGAATTGCTGCCAGGGCCAATCGTCGCTCAAGAATTGCTGCCAGGGCCAATCGTCGCTCAAGAATTGCTGCCAGGGCCAATCGTCGCTCAAGAATTGCTGCCGTCTCTATCTGATGCACAGCCACATGAGCGGCTAGGCCCGATTCTTGCTAAAAAATTTCTGCTAGCAACATTGAAGCACTGCGGTCAAAAAAAGCATCAACGAAGGTTCGATCCACGCAGGCAACTGGGACCTTCAAAATATCCAAATCTGTTGCGTGCGAATCATAAAAGATTTCGCAGCATGCTGAAACAGCCAGGTCCGACTAACTGCAGTCAACGGCAACGACATCGTTAGACACAACAAATGCAAATGCAAGGGGTGATCAAAAAGTTCTGCAAGTGACTTTTCTAAAATTAAAATGTCCATGAAAAAAGTTTTGCACTAAAAGTATTTCCCCTCATGAGGGGAAATATGCTTCTATGCATCGCTGCAGCTGTATCCACCAAACCTGAAAGCAGCTGAGGCACTCCGACATGCTCGGGCGCAACCTAGGGATTCACCCGGCCGTTTCTATTGGCAACACACACATGTGAGTCGCTATTGGACGGAATAGTAGTCACGTGACTGCTTTCAGCCAATAGCGACTTACATGTGTGTGTTGCCAGTAGAGACGGCCGAGTGATTCCCAAGGTTGCGCATGTATGCACTCCGATGTGGGCACCCTCTCCAGTTCTGCTTTGACCGTTCGAGCCAGGTCTTAAATGCGCGAAAACGGCTTCCCAGAACTTGCGGACTTCAGCTTCTGGAAGAGCCAAAATGTGCAGGGGCGAGGTCTGGCCAGTAGAGTGAGTGAGGCAGCAAATGAAACCCTATGCTGCTCCAGAAATGCCTGAGTTGCAGCAGCAGTACGATGCCGCATTGTCGTGGTGCAGCAGCAGCCTGGCACCATGCCAAGTTCTTGCCTGCTGCCGCCTCTCCTGCAGCACATCTGGCAGCATCGTTTCAGTGTAATACTTGGCAGTCATAGCGCTGCCCTCAGGAAGGATGCCCACTGCCACAACACCCTGAGAGTTAAAGAAAATGGTGAACATTCCCTTCCTGCTTCTGAAACTGGTCTTCACGACCTCAGGCCTGGGCTCATCTTTGGTCAACCACACCCCCTTGGGCTGCTTGTCCTTTATTGTGAAGAAGGAAATTCATCATTTGTCGTCTGTCACGCAGGTCTTTGTGCGGCCAAGCTGCTCATGCATGATGTTGTGGGCGCTACCATAGCTCAAACCGAGCTCATAGACAAGGAATCTCAGCGTCACGCTTTGATCCTCGCGCACAATGAAGGATTTTCGATGTCGCCCAGACAGGGTCGTGTCTTGGACGCTCAATTGACCGTCCCAGACAGGGTCGTGTCTTGGACGCTCAATTGACCGTCGGAAAAGTGACGCAACCAGCGCGCGACGGTGTCAAAAGACGGTGCAGATTCAGGAAAAAGACTGAAGCCAAATTGGCCTGGATGTCCACAGATCTTTAGCCCAGCTGCATACGCATAAAGATGAGAAGCAAATATGGGTCTTTGGAAGGTTCCATGCAGAAGCTGAAAACTGTAAATAGTCGGAGTTCAGCCACACTAAAACTAATCCATGAATCTGAACAACGCTCCACACACAAGTTAATAACAAAATTAACCATCGGTGTGTAGAATTCAAATTCTATTTGATGCAGTCAAAACGACTGTACAAAAGAGTAGGTTGCAGAAATCTTTGGTCACCCTTTTATAAAAAAATTGTGCCATATTTTTTAATATATCTTTTTTTGTGTGTTAATACATATTATATTAAAGTACAGCATATTAGTAATACTAAATTAGAAATCAGTAAACTGAGCAATTAGTCTATATAATCGAAGTGTCTATTAGGCTGCATTATCTATCACCACGATTCGTTTTTTCTTCGTATTGTATTGATTGTTTTCCAATTGCATATCTATGATTTGCTGTTTGCTAGTAGTAGCACCTCTTGCGCCGGTTGTGAGCAGTACGACTCAGTGCGGATGATGTGGCCTGCAAGCTGGGGTCGCCAACGGAGTCGATGCAGTGTCGCATTGGTGACTTCGCTCGTCGCTGATCTTGAATTGCTAGCGTACGCCACGTCAGGTTGCTGTTATATTGTGGTGTTTTGTTTTTAAATGATGCAGCATTGATAGCTTGTTTGCGTTACTGCTTTATATCGAATTGAGACTGAACCAAACTATTATCTGGCAAACTACTAGCCAAAAAAATGTACTGACATGACATTTTTCCACAGAACGCGATAACATTGGCACTTGAAACTCTGTGCACACGTCAAGTTGCAGCTGTGGTGCTGAATATTGTATTCAAATTGTGTTCTTTCTTCCCCGTTTGGCGAGTTCACGCCAGAAATAATGTGCTTTAGTGGTCATTTTATCGATTGAGTTTTCATCAAAAGGCCAAGTCAAACAGTGCCCTGTTATTTTATTTTTGTTCTATTTTATAGTCTCAAAACTGCATTTTCATATTGAGCAGTCTGTTGTTAAGATGTGCCTTTTCTCATTTTCTTGATGCACCTGTTGTAAAATAACTGGTACTGCTGCCTTTTTTTATTCAACACTAGAGTTTTCAACCCTCTACCGAAAATCAGTTTTGCTGATTAAAGTTATATTGAGACTAAAATAGTAGATAAAATTAATTTCTTTATTGCTCAAAGCTCCATGTTTAATATTCGTAAATAAACCTGACTTAAAGCTACATTCATCGTACTTCCAAAGCAAAACTAATTCCGTTAACTTTTTTACACTCTCGACTCTTACAAGATATTATTTTTTTGATTCTACACCCTTATCAGTGGATTTAGTTATAATCCCCTCCCCATCAGTGGATTTAGTTATAATCCCCTCATCAGTGGATTTAGTTATAATCCCCTCATCAGTGGATTTAGTTATAATCCCCTCATCAGTGGATTTAGTTATAATCCCCTCATCAGTGGATTTAGTTATAATCCCCTCATCAGTGGATTTAGTTATAATCCCCTCATCAGTGGATTTAGTTATAATCCCCTCATCAGTGGATTTAGTTATAATCCCCTCATCAGTGGATTTAGTTATAATCCCCTCATCAGTGGATTTAGTTATAGTCCCCTTATCAGTGGATTTAGTTATAGTCCCCATCTCATCAGTGTATTTAGTTATAATCCTCTCATCAGTGAATTTAGTTATAATCCCCTCATCAGTGGATTTAGTTATAATCCCCTCATCAGTGAATTTAGTTATAATCCCCTCATCAGTGGATTTAGTTATAATCCCCTCATCAGTGGATTTAGTTATAATCCCCTCATCAGTGGATTTAGTTATAATCCCCTCCCCATCAGTGGATTTAGTTATAATCCCCTTATCAGTGGATTTAGTTATAATCCTCTCATCAGTGAATTTAGTTATAATCCCCTTATTACTGGATTTAGTTATAATCCCCTTATCAGTGGATTTAGTTATAATCCCCTTATCAGTGGATTTAGTTATAATCCCCTTATCAGTGGATTTAGTTATAATCCCCTCCCCATCAGTGGATTTAGTTATAATCCCCTCCCCATCAGTGGATTTAGTTATAATCCCCTTATTACTGGATTTAGTTATAATCCCCTTATTACTGGATTTAGTTATAATCCCCTTATCAGTGGATTTAGTTATAATCCCCTTATCAGTGGATTTAGTTATAATCCCCTTATCAGTGGATTTAGTTATAATCCCCTTATTAGTGGATTTAGTTATAATCCCCTTTTCAGTGGATTTAGTTATAATCCCCTCCTTATCAGTGGATCTAGTTATAATCCCCTCCTTATCAGTGGATCTAGTTATAATCCCCTCCCCATCAGTGGATCTAGTTATAATCCCCTCCTTATCAGTGGATCTAGTTATAATCCCCTCCCCATCAGTGGATCTAGTTAGAACCTGCTTCTTAGAGGCGTTTTTCCTCTATTTCCTACCGTTTATATCGTCTCAACTAGCAAAACAACTATATTATAATTTTTCTGATTTTCTTCCCTTCTATTCGCCTCGCAAAAAGCAGAAGTCGCAGGTTCGCAATCACTCAGCTTAATGATGAAGCCATCATTTGTGAAGTCAGCCAAGGAGGTGGCTCAGGTCTATTCTGACCTGGCCGCCTATCCAATGCCGCAGTCTGCCCAGCTGTTGCCTCAGTATCCGTTCAGCGACGCCATCAGAACTCGGTGCGCCTATCAGGTGCAAGATTTGGCTAGTCAAAAGAATCGCACGCTGGTGAAAACTGCCGTTGTACTGCCAACTGGAGATCTGGTTGACTCGGATCCTGTACTGCGGGATCCGACCACCCTGTGGGATGTCTACTGCAGCGGGGGCGACCATCGGGCCGTGCTGCTCAAGCTCAAAGCTGAAGGGTCCGGCAGTGACAATGCCGATAAATTCGTAGTCCACGTCTACAATGAGTCCCGTTTTATTAAGAGCATCGATCTGAGCGAGAAAGCCAAGCACGGGGCGGTGTACGGTCCCGAGCTGGGCGCGTGCCAGTGGTCCTACAATGAGGGACATCTGCTGTACGTTGCCGAAAAGAAACAGCCAAAGAATGTGTCTTACTTTGCCGCTGATGCGTTTAGCGGAGAGAGCGCCGGAAAGTAAGTTGTTGTTTTTTACATTCTGTAGCGATTAAAGCAGTCATCATGCACCTTTAACTGACCACTGAACACTTGCACGGATGAGTAATCAGGCACACGCTCAGTTTCTGTTCGTTAGGCACAGACAGTGTACACTGGGTGCCTAATGGCCCGGGTTGACCCTTGGTGGCGAGAATTGCGGAAGCCCCAAATGAATTTTTGTGCACGAGAGCCAGATAAATATAAATTTGGAATCGAACCTGGAACTTGCTCTGCTGGGTGCCAGCATTAGCTGGGGTAATTGAGGGTGTGTGGCGACCCCCCCCCTCTATCAGTCCGTGGACTGAACAGCCGTACGCAGCCTTCAGATGCGCCGCGCAATAGCTGCGGCTGAGCTGTCGGTTGCACATCTGGCCCAATTTGGGCAGGTGTAATCAATTAAATATTATTATTAACTATATTAACTACATTTCTGTTGTGTCGTGACTAGGAGCCCGTAAAAGGGCCGTTCGTCTAACTAACCTTTTCTTACTTTTTCTTACTACTCTACTTTAAGTAGTGCAGTTAATAAATTATTCGTATATTGTATTGTGAAACGTATTTTTAATCACGTGACATTTTGGCGGATTCGATCGTGTAACAATTTACTGTTAAATATCAAATATAAGCGCGGGTTGCCCTAAGTGGAGCTCGCACTTTTTTCCGGCAAAAAATCTTACCTGCCACGTACTCGTGTTTCCTGTGTTAGTCTGCTGAGACACCACAATCTCCTAAAGTCCTGAATTTGAGCTTGTAAAATATTTAGGTAAAGCGTTTTTGTCTATCTATTTTTTTCACAGATCTGGCGAGGCCAAATCAGTTGGCAAGCAGTATGATAGCGTGGAACACTTTGGCGAGCAACTATCCGAGTACAAGCGACCAGTACTGTGCACTCTCGATGTTGACTCCGAGGTCGTCACCGTGCTTGACGATGGCATACCCAACGGCGTGCTGCCAACGGAACCTTGCTGGGCTCCTGACGATGCTGGCGTAGTCTTTGTTGGCTACAAGGAGCTGCCCTATCAGCTGGGTGTAATCTACTGCAATCAGAGGCCGTCTGCTATTTACTATCTGGACTTTCGCAGCGGAGAGTGCGCGGTGATTGGTCACGATACTCGAGCCGTGTCATCGCCCAGGTTCAGCCCGTGCCAGACCCAGCTGGTGTGGCTGCAGAATGAGCCATCAGGTCCGCATAAACAGTGCAGAAGGCTCATCTGGTGCGATTGGGCCACGAAGGATATACGGTTCATTATCGATTTTGTTAATCATGTGCGTAATCGCGGGGTGGGTGTTAGGGTTGTAATCAGACCCCCAGTCTCCGGCTGTAATCAGAGCCCCAGTCTCAGGCTGTAATCAGTGCACCAGTCTCAGCTGTAATCAGAGCCCCAGTCTCAGGCTGTAATCAGTGCCTCAGTCTCAGCTGTAATCAGTGCCTCAGTCTCAGCTGTAATCAGAGCCCCAGTCTCAGGCTGTAATCAGTGCCTCAGTCTCAGCTGTAATCAGTGCCTCAGTCTCAGCTGTAATCAGTGCCTCAGTCTCCGGCTGTAATCAGAGCCCCAGTCTCAGGCTGTAATCAGTGCCTCAGTCTCAGCTGTAATCAGAGCCCCAGTCTCAGGCTGTAATCAGTGCCTCAGTCTCAGCTGTAATCAGTGCCTCAGTCTCAGCTGTAATCAGAGCCCCAGTCTCAGGCTGTAATCAGTGCCTCAGTCTCAGCTGTAATCAGTGCCTCAGTCTCAGCTGTAATCAGTGCCTCAGTCTCAGCTGTAATCAGAGCCCCAGTCTCAGGCTGTAATCAGTGCCTCAGTCTCAGCTGTAATCAGTGCCTCAGTCTCAGCTGTAATCAGTGCCTCAGTCTCAGCTGTAATCAGTGCCTCAGTCTCAGCTGTAATCAGTGCCTCAGTCTCAGCTGTAATCAGTGCCTCAGTCTCAGCTGTAATCAGTGCCTCAGTCTCAGGCTGTAATCAGTGCCCCAGTCTCAGGCTGTAATCAGTGCACCAGTCTCAGCTGTAATCAGTGCCTCAGTCTCAGCTGTAATCAGTGCCTCAGTCTCAGCTGTAATCAGTGCCCCAGTCTCATCTGTAATCAGTTCCTCAGTCTCAGCTGTAATCAGTGCCTCAGTCTCAGCTGTAATCAGTGCCATTCCTCCCTACGCAGGCTGGCAGCGCAGGCTTTCCAGGAATTTACGCCGACAGCCTGCCGTCTCGCTGCTGGTCCTCCAACTGTCGCACCGTCGTTCTTAGCAGCATCAATCGGAGCAAAGATTGCCTGCTGGCGATTGACGTCAGGACCAAGATCGGCGAGCTGCTGCCGCTACCGCCAGATGCGAGCAGCGCTAAAGTCTTGGACTTTCATCGCGACTGGCTGGTTGTTGAGGCCAGCGCGCCAGACGTGCCGCCATTTATCGCTGCTGGATTCATTGACGCAAGCAAGCCGCTGACTTCAAACATTAAGTGGACCTGTCTGACCGATTGCTTCAAGCTGAACGACATCGCCTGGCGGGTGAAGCAGCACACGGCGAAATTGGCCCATCCCGAATTCGGGAATCAATTGTTCGAATCGATTCTAGTGTGGCCAGTTGACTCGTCTAAGAAGAAGGATAGCAAAAAGGGAGACGAAGAGAAGCCAGCAGCAATCACTGAGCTGCCGCTTCCGTTGATCGCGTTTCCGCACGGCGGACCTAACACATCGTTTACCGCTACTTATATGCGCTACGTCTGCGGACTAGCCAGGTGCACTATAGATTTGTTTTGTGTTAGCTGGGAGTGAGGTGGGTGTCGGGGCAGGCAGTGAGGTGGGTGTCGGGCCAGGCAGTGAGGTGGGTGTCGGGGCAGGGAGTGAGGTGGGTGTCGGGGCAGGTAGTGAGGTGGGTGTCGGGGCAGGGAGTTAGGTGGGTGTCGGGGCAGGGAGTGAGGTGGGTGTCTGGGCAAGGAGTGAGTGGGTGTCGGGGCAGGCAGTGAGGTGGGTGTCGGGGCAGGTAGTGAGGTGGGTGTCGGGGCAGGGAGTTAGGTGGGTGTCGGGGCAGGGAGTGAGGTGGGTGTCTGGGCAGGGAGTGAGGTGGGTGTCTGGGCAAGGAGTGAGTGGGTGTCGGGGCAGGCAGTGAGCTAGGTGTTGGGCCAGGCAGTGAGGTGGGTGTCGGGGCAGGCAGTGAGGTGGGTGTCGGGGCAGGCAGTGAGGTGGGTGTCGGGGCAGGGAGTGAGGTGGGTGTCTGGGCAGGGAGTGAGGTGGGTGTCGGGGCATGGAGTTAGGTGGGTGTCGGGGCAGGGAGTTAGGTGGGTGTCGGGGCAGGGAATGAGGTGGGTGTCGGGGCAGGCAGTGAGGTGGGTGTCGGGGCAGGGAATGAGGTGGGTGTCGGGGCAGGCAGTGAGGTGGGTGTCGGGGCAGGGAGTGAGGTGAGTGTCGGGCGGGAAGTGAGGTGGGTAGCGGGTGAGCGAGTTTCCCCAAGTCTGCATACTTACCTCAACCAGGTGCGGCTACGCTGTCCTGGTGATCAACTACCGCGGCTCGCTCGGATTCGGCAAATCGACCGTCGACTCCCTGCTCGGCGGCATTGGCGAGCGCGACGTGTCCGACTGCATTCAGGCAGTGGAGGAGACGCTGGCCGAGTCGGCTTCGTCCGCTGATAACTCCGCGCTGCCTCGTCTTGATGGTGAGAAACTCGCCGCGTTTGGCGGCTCGCACGGCGGCTTTCTCGGGGGCCACCTGATTGGCCAGCGGCCCGGCATGTTCAAAGCCGCCGTGCTGCGCAACCCGGTGATCAACCTGGCCACCATGGTCGGCGGAAGCGACATTCCCGACTGGGTTTACGAGCAGAGCGGCCTGCCATTCAGCCACGACCGCCTGCTGGACGCGGAGACCCTGGCCCTGCTGTGGTCCAAGTCTCCGCTGTCGCACGCGTCCAAAGTCAACACGCCGACGCTGGTCGCTGTGGGACTCAAGGATCTCCGGGTGCCGCCGCAGCAGGGTCGGGAGCTGTACCGGGCTCTGCGAGCGAGGAATGTGCCAACTAGGCTGCTGGTGTGTCCTGACGATTGCCATCCGATGAGCAGCGTCCCAGTTCAGAGCAGCGTGTTTGTCGACATCGTGCTGTGGTTTAATCGGCACGTGATGGGCGTCACCGAGGAGGCTTGAACTTTTTCCGGGGTTGAAAAATTGAACTTTCTTGACCATTGTTTGTCAAGTTTTCAGGATTTTCCATGGAATTTCCATGAATTTTGCCATAACTTTTTCCAATTGCTAACGGTTTTTCTGCTCTAGTGCTTTAGCTCTGCTAATTATCATATTTTATATCGATTTTTAATTTTGCAGTATTCGTATTATACAGATGACACATGTATATCAGTTTCTGAAAATGTTATTGAATTGCTCATTAATTCAGATAATTTATTTAGCAGCTTCCCCTATGATAGAAGTGTGAGAAAAACCTTTCTTCTTGTTTCAAATGAAGTTTTCTATGCAGCGGCAATATATTTATTCGCTCTAATAAAGTCTACGGAAATCTGTCCATTCATCGCTAAATTTTATGGTCGCCTTTGCCTTTTGTTTTTTTAATCCGTAACAAACTATAAATAACTATTTGAATTCATTAGCAAGTATAAACTTATATGTAAACTTAATATAGTAAAGTGGAAATCTGTTATACTGTGCATGCATTTTAATCAGGAAATCTGATTTCCATTTCCAAACTAAGGGAATTTAACTTCCGATTTAAATATAGAAACTGACGTAATTCTAAAAATAGCATCATGTTGTCAGTCGTCAATGCAATTGGTTCGGGTTAATCCAACAGTTGCAGCCCCAGCTCTGGTTCATAGCATCATCATGGATCAGAAGCAGCCAGACAAGCAGAAGAGTTCCTCCTGTCCCAACTGCAACAGCTCAGAACACGTGGTGTCCATAGTCTATGGCAAACCAAACCACCAACTGATGGAGAAGGCCAAGTCTGGCGCTGTGAAACTGGGCGGCTGTTGCGTATCGCCCAATTGTCCAACCAAGCACTGCGAAGCGTGCAAATTCGATTTTCGTCCGTAACATTTTGGGGAAAAAATCCACTCATGCCGAAGTACAGTTCAATTTTTATACTGTTTGACTCCAATATCGATCAAGCATCACAGCCAGTAAGAGAATGAATTTATGGAACAATTTCGTTTTTCCGTGGAATTAGGAGCATAATTCTTTGAAACATTTTACGCTACTCTTAGTAACTTATATGTTTTTTAAAATTTAACTCTTTTCATTGAGGATATACAAAAACCAAAGCTCTCAAACTTTTAGGATATTCGTGTACTTTTGAATTTTTATTGGACATAAGCGTATCTACCTGTACATGATTTTTTTTAATATTCGTTTTTGCCTTTGTGCTTCTTTTTAACATTTTTTGCTTTGTGTTTAATTATAAATCTGTGATACTTCAAATAAGTCTATTTTGATATTAAAATTGGATTTGATAAAGAGTTTATTCTCTCACGCGTTTCAAATTAACTTGATATCCTTTTTCTGAGCTCTCTGAAAACGTTAAATAACTCTTTAGGAATCGCTTTAAAACATTCATATACGGTCTAAACTTGTCTCCCAAACAGCCCGGCCTTTTTATCGCTCCCAAACAGCCCTGAGACCCACTCCCAAACAACCCTTGAGACCCGCTCCCAAACAGCCGTTGAGACCCGCTCCCAAACAGCCGTTGAGACTCGCTCCCAAACAACCCTTGAGACCCGCTCCCAAACAGCCGTTGAGACTCGCTCCCAAACAACCCTTGAGACCCGCTCCCAAACAGCCGTTGAGACTCGCTCCCAAACAACCCTTGAGACCCGCTCCCAAACAGCCGTTGAGACTCGCTCCCAAACAACCCTTGAGACCCGCTCCCAAACAGCCGTTGAGACTCGCTCCCAAACAGGCCTTGAGACCCGCTCCCAAACAGCCGTTGAGACCCGCTCCCAAACAGCCGTTGAGACCCGCTCCCAAACAGCCGTTGAGACCCGCTCCCAAACAGCCGTTGAGACTCGCTCCCAAACAACCCTTGAGACCCGCTCCCAAACAGCCGTTGAGACCCGCTCCCAAACAGCCGTTGAGACCCGCTCCCAAACAGCCGTTGAGACCCGCTCCCAAACAGCCGTTGAGACCCGCTCCCAAACAGCCGTTGAGACTCGCTCCCAAACAACCCTTGAGACCCGCTCCCAAACAGCCGTTGAGACTCGCTCCCAAACAGCCGTTGAGACTCGCTCCCAAACAGCCCTTGAGACCCGCTCCCAAACAGCCATTGAGACCCGCTCCCAAACAGCCGTTGAGACCCGCTCCCAAACAGCCGTTGAGACCCGCTCCCAAACAGCCGTTGAGACCCGCTCCCAAACAGCCGTTGAGACTCGCTCCCAAACAACCCTTGAGACCCGCTCCCAAACAGCCGTTGAGACTCGCTCCCAAACAGCCGTTGAGACTCGCTCCCAAACAGCCCTTGAGACCCGCTCCCAAACAGCCATTGAGACCCGCTCCCAAACAGCCGTTGAGACCCGCTCCCAAACAGCCGTTGAGACCCGCTCCCAAACAGCCATTGAGACCCGCTCCCAAACAGCCGTTGAGACCCGCTCCCAAACAGCCCTTGAGACCCGCTGTTTATAAGTGTCTTCATGTACATTAGTTTATTATTGCCGTCCTGGACCAATTGCATGGGAGTTCACAAGTACGAATGAGCGAACAAAAGCGGCAGCAGCAATCTGCAGAAAGCGATGAAGCGTGTCCACAATGTGGCCATCAGTTGAACGCCGATAGCTCGGTGATCGTGCCCATAGTCTATGGCCGGCCCAGCTCGGAACTGATGGCCAGCGCCGAGGCCGGTCGAGTGAAACTGGGCGGCTGCTGCATCTCGCCGGATAGTCCGACTCTGCATTGCAAAAAATGCGATGTCAGTTTCAAGCCCATGTCAATGTGATTTTTAAGAACTGTGATGCGATTTGAAAATCGTTGAATGCTTTAAAGATTACTGATAGTAGACTATTTTCCTTGTAATTTAAATCCGAATATTTTGACATCACGACTGCTTTATTTCTTAGTCGGCTTTTCCATTTTATATAGAGTTTGCAATATACATTTTTATTCTGATTTATATTTTGTATAACGCGATTCTACATTATTCCAGATTAATTAAAGCTCTCATCTCCTTTGGTGTTTGCTGATCTCCAGAGAAGTTTGTAGTCAAGTGAAAGTCACTAAGTGTACTGTTTATTTACAATACATACCATGCTGTAGCGGCCGAATGTTTCAGTCACTGCTTCTGCTGCCTGGAATGAGGACTGGAGCTTAACAGCAGTGAAATGCAATCGAGCTACCTAATTATGCAATTCGGTTGTCACAGCTTGTGTGTATACATGTGTTACCATTTAACCGTGAAAATATATAAGATCTAGCTTAAAACCGACCGAAAATTTGCATGAGCAGGCTGTGAATCTATATCAACAGAACACTTTTAATCGTTCAATTTTGTTCTTGGGGTAGGAATAGTTGTGCTAAGTTAACTATAATAATAGGATATTTCTGCATGATGGGTGTCACATACATGTAACTAGATGTAAATTCTTATGTTGCTGGATATGTCTAATGAGTCTACACATTGACAGATACCTATGGGTAGGCAAGCAGACAACAGACGGACTGATGGCTATTTTAAGGTGGTGAAAATATTTCTAGAAGTAGCCTATTATGGGTCTGCGGATGTACACAACACCGCACTTCAGAGGCGAATTTCTGAAGCTTTCAAAATGCCAATCTGTAACTGAAAATGTTGTCCAATAGCCTGCAAAAAACCAAAAATTCTGCTAAAAAATCTACGAATGCTAAAAATACGTCATGTCAATACGCAAGCTTTGAAGTTTTGTAGCGCTTCCTACGAGTTACAAAATAAACTTCTGCCTCTCGATGCGCGCAATTTCACACAATTTTTTTCGTAGATCTTAGATTTGCGCTAAACCATGTAAAGGTCAAGAAGACCGATGCTGCGTGCGTTATCTCAGCGTTATAGATCTAGCTGGCATAAAAAATCTGTTATTCGACGCGGTGTTTTTACACGACTGTATGCAATAGGTACTCGTAAGTAGTGGCGGATCCAGGATTTTCCAGGGGACCAACCGACCCCCTTGACCCCACTTGGATACGCAGTGAGTTTAAGCTCCGAGCTTGAGATACTTTTAAGCAATAACTATGACAGGGCAAAAAAAATTCCATGAGGTCATGACTGACACCCTCAATTTTCTGGGGGGTAGATAGCAAAATTACGTATCCTATGGAAATCGGACGTCTCCAATACGTATTTCTGGTTGTAGGAAAGTCTTGAGACGTATCCAATTCAATTATGACCCTCTAAGAAGCTCGTTTCTACGAAAAAGGTGAATAAGTAATGTTTCTATTAAATTTTAGTTTTGTTTATTATAATGTTTCCATTATTAATTCTTCACAATGTTTGTAGAAACGAGCTTCTTAGGGGACCATAAATGAATTAGATACGTCTTAGGGAGGTTCCTACTACCAAAAAAGACGCATTGGAAACTAACTCTATTGGATACGTAATTTTGCTATCGTGGGGGGGGGGGTCAGCTGACCCTATTGACCGCCGTTGATCCGCCAATGTAGATACTTAGTGCCCCAAAGCAAAACACGAATACGCGATGTTGGCGAAAGCGAAAGCAGTAACGAGGCCTCTTTATTTATATTTTATTGATTAAAAGAATAAGGATAAAAGAAGAAGAAAAAAAAGAGCTGCGCGAAAACACTGCCAACTCAGCAGCGCGGCTGGAGTAAAATACCCCCCCCCCCGCCGGCGGAGGGGTGAGGGGCCCACCTAAACAACACAGAACGTACACACGCGGCGGGGGGGGGCGCACCACAGACGCAGCGCGCTTGGGCACTAAAGCCGGTTTGCTCAAGGCAAGCCTAGCGCAAACCGCAGCCTTAGTGCCCCAAAGCAAAACACGAATACGCGATGTTGGCGAAAGCGAAAGCAGTAACGAGGCCTCCAAAGCCGAAGCAACAACGGGAAAGCGCGCGAAAGAAAAAAATTGAAGGAAACGGAACATCGAAAAGCTGATGCCAACGTCAAACGAGGGATCCCACACCTCTAGCAAACACGACGGAAGCTGCCAAGCCCTGCTGCGACTGCGGTAGATACCGCTGCACTGAATCGCTCTTCCAGTCACCGATCCGCATGATGTCGGGCACCGGCACACCCAACACCGAGGCCCAGGTCGCGCCGCCACGGCGGAGGCTGTGGGCTGAGAAGTGCTCACGCCTGAAGCCCGCAGCCCCTAGCTTGTCCGCTAGGAAGCGATCGAGCTGCCTGCCCGTCAGCAGCCGCTGGTTGCCTCCGGCGTCGCGATAAGTGAACAGAGGCGCATCAGCCGATTGCAGATTATTGAATCTTGCGTGCTGCTCGATTGCTAACACCGGGCACAGCGACGTCCGCCTCACTAGCCTTGGTACGAGTAGAAGCACCTGGTGCACCCGCTCTTTGAACTGGAGAGTCTTCCCTTGCTCCAGGCGCAAGATCAGACCTCGCGGGTGTCGAAAGATGTCAGCGCAGCGCACACGTGCCGGACCTTTTCCCGAAGTCGGCAGCACGCTGGATTTTCGGAGCATGCCCCACCAACAGCAGATGGTGACTGCCCAGTGTCACGTTATTGGCGTAGCGGCCAGCTATGCGGTGACCCTTAAAAGGGCCGTTTTAGTCCCAAAATAAGTTGAAGTCAATTCTTGTAAAGCGGATTTTGTAGCGGAGCACTTGGCGATAAAGGCAGGAACTGCCGTAGTTGTCTTTATTGTTAATATCAGTATTAAGTTTGGTTGTTACTGGCAATAAACAGACTATAGCTTTCTGGGCACTGGCGGCTGCAGCAATGGGTTGAATATAATTTGGATATGAAGTCAAGTGGCAGGCGAATGACACAATGGCGACGTGACGTGAGCAGTGGCTATGAGCACAGTGAAGGCAGTGAAACGTAGTGGTGAGTTGGCGTCGGTCGTGGCGTGAAACAGTCAAGTAAGTGTGTGAGCAGGCTGGCCCAGACAGAAGGGCCGTGGTGAGAAATAAGGAGGCTCGAGGCAGCCAGACAAACAGATAAGACAGCTAAGAGGCCGCAGGGAAGGAAACAAGGGACAGGCGGGGAGAGACGAAAAAGCGTGAGGGGTGCCCGCCGCCAGGCGGGGGGTTTAATAAAAGAGCGCAGAGGGGGGTAGCGCGAGCACGAGTGATTTCATTGGCTGGCGAGAGAACTTAAAATTATCGATCGTGCCAATTTTATACGGTCGCGAGAGAGGATAGCAAAATATACAGTGAATTAGAAATTGCCACAAAATCGTTGGGCACTACTACAAGTAAACGTCGCAATAAACGAATGGAAAAGTTTAGTTGAAACGGTGAAACTGAAGGGTTGAATGACTATGGAGAACAGCAGTCCAACGGCCCTTTTCGGGACCACCTTAAACTGACAACGTCACACCCGCCTCCCTTCCGAAAAAGGATAGGGTCGCGCAAAAAGAAAACCAACACGCGGGGTGACGGCAAGAAAAACACAACGTGACCGCAGTTTATGAAATTATAGCAGAGTGAATTACAGTGGGGTTGAGTCAGTTTGTATGAGCATATGATTACCGGACAAAATTACAAAGTTCCAAAGGCTACAGACTATTACGAGAGCAGAACATTACAGGGCAGTAGAACACGGTGAGCACGAGCAATACAACATGGTGGTGTTACAAAAACATTACAAAATACAACAATGGTTACGGAAAGTAGTGCACGACGGAGCGCGCGGCGCGCGCGAACACAAAAACGACAAAGGACGCGCAGAAGTGATACGATGGATGAGGCAAACACAGAACAAGGATGACAAGGTGGATGAGGCAAAGGATGCAGAGCAGAGGCACGGAACAGAGGCACAGTCCGGACAACTGCGGGCAAACGACGCCAAGCGTCAAGGGCGGCGGGACACGGCGCGGCGCGCCAAGGCGGAAGGGAGAAACCGGCGCAAGAGCGCCCAAGGCGGAGACACGGCGCAGCGCGCCAAGGCAAAGAACGGCGCAGCGCGCCAAGGCAGGAAACGGCGCAGCGCGCCAAGGCAGGAGAACGGCGCGGCGCGCCAGGCGGAGAACGGCGCAGCGCGCCAAGGCGGGAAACGGCGCCACGCGCCAAGGCAGGAAACGGCGACAGGGCGCCACGGCAGGGGACGGCGCCACGCGCCAAGGCAGAGAACGGCGCCACGCGCCAGGCAGAGGATGGCGCTACGCGCCAAGGCAGAGGATGGCGCTACGCGCCAAAGGCAGAGGACGGCGCTACGCGCCAAGGCAGAGGATGGCGCTACGCGCCAAAGGCAGAGGACGGCGCAGCGCGCCAGGCGGAGGACGGCGCTACGCGCCAAAGGCAGAGAGAGCGTGCGTGCGGTGCGGTGTGTGTGTGTGTAGTGCTTACTTTTACCCCACAAGAATTATATATATCTAGCTACATTATGAAATTTGCGAAATTTAATGACGAGCTACAGCTCATTTCCGACAACAGCGAAAGCGATGCTGCACTCGTCAATGGGCTGAGCAGCGAACTAAGCTAGCTATATTCTTATAGGCAGAATATTTTTCTCGAGTTTTCAATGGTTGTTTTTTCAGTTTTTATTTTCCTTTTTGAGTTATTTATGCGTTTCACTAGTCGCCAGTAGTTATGCTTTAATTACTAACCGTATATTGCACATTACATGGTTTCGGGGTATTACTATTAGCGTCAGAGATGACGCACTTATTCATTTCATCGACTTTGGCAACACCGAACGGGTGCCATTGCTATCAATTATTTTAATCATTTTTGCCATTGCTATAATGTTTATACGTGCCCTAGTGTATTTTATCGATTATGGCAACGCCGATGCAGGCAGAGGACGTCTACAGAATATTTTGACAACTATTATATTTATAGTATTCATCTCGTAATCATTTTTCGACCAATATATGCATTATTTTATGCCATATTTATGCATTAATTTTTTAGTTTACTTTTGAATATTTGAGCTAAGGCTAATGTCTTATCTACTATTTGTTTCTAGCGCCGTAGTGTATTCTATAGACTACGGCAACGCCGACCAGGTGCAGTCGGAGTTGGGTGCTGCGATATTATATATATTCTTGCGTTAGAACAATATAGTATTTATACTGTCGGCATATTATGCTAATTCTGCTAGTGTTTTATTTTTATTTTATTTATTTTAGTTAGCTATATAAATTATCAAATTGCAATGTCGCTGCAGTTTATCCCCTTGACTACGGTGGTTGGCTGTTGGCTGGTACAGCTGTGGAAGTTGTGCACACTAGTATCTGGCAGTGAGTAACAGCTGTGGCTTGTGTTTTGTGGCTTGCGGCTGGCAGATGCCGCAGGGACCTGTGACCAACAGGTGCCACAGGAGGTAGTTTAACGCCTTGCCCGGGGCGTGAGCTTGCGGTCTACAGGTGCCGCAGAGACCTGTGGCTGACAGGTGCCACAGGAGGTAGTTTTACGCCTTGCCCGGGGCGTGAACTTGCGGTCTACAGGTGCCGCAGAGACCTGTGGCTGACAGGTGCCACAGGAGGTAGTTTTACGCCTTGCCCGGGGCGTGAAAAACTGGCGGTTAGTGTCTGCTTCCCCACTGCTGGAGCAGGTCGGACACTTGACAGGTCCGGTACCTGACAGGCGGGCGGATGGGGCGTCCGTACCTGGATCTGGGTACGTCAGCCGGGGCTGGTGGCTCAGCTGCTTGCGCAGCGACTGGATTCGCAGCAATCTCAGGTGGTTCTAATTGCTCGGAGGAAGGGTCCCCCAAGGAAGCCGTGTACAGCGACTCTGAGCTGTCTTGGCTGTGGCTGGTGTCAGTGTCTGTGCTGTCAGTGTCAGTGTCTGGTTGTGGCTGTCCCTCAATAGCTACAGCATCGCCAGCTTCGGCGAATGGTTGGCCTTCTCCCGCTTCAGCTCCCGCCCCCTCCTCAAAGGCGCCTGAAGCTGGCGGTGGTGGATTTGGCCCTGGCGCTCTGCGTGGGCTCTCTGGCCGGGCAGAGGAAGGCTGGGGAATGGTGACGAGGCTAAGCTCGCTCGCGGGTCCGCTGGGCGGGTTCACACTAGGCGCTGGAGACCTGGCATGGGTGGCCTCACCATACCGGTCAACTACGTCTTGGTAAGTGGGCTGTCTGATGCACGGTTTGAGGCGGTCAATGTTGTAAATGTTATGGCGCGGATTTGGCACCCGATCTGCTGGGTTTAGGAGACCATACTCGGGGACTAAACGGTAAGTCCGCTCGGAGCAGCGCTGCACTACTCGGTATGGCCCCAACCACACAGCGGGTTCTATGCCCTTGTGGTTCGGGTTCAAGACCCAGACTAACTCTCCCTCGTGGAACTCAGCGCGGAGGGCGCGGCGGTCGTAATACCTTTTCTGCCTCTCCTGGGCTTTACCCCTAGTGCGGCGGGCTAGGGCAGAGGTTTCGACTAGCGTGCGGTGCAACTGGTGGGCGTACCTCTCCGGCTGGTAGTGTTCATTTGGCGGTGGATTGTGACAGAGGTCGAGCGGTAGTTCGAACTCACGCCCGAAGAAAAGTTTGGCTGGAGTAAATCCGGTGGATTCGGCGACTGTGGCACGGATTGACAGGGCGGCCAGGCGGCTGGCAAGGGGCCAGTCGCATTGTCTCTCAAGACAGATGGCTCTAATCTGGGCTTTCACCGTCTGGATCATCCTCTCAGCTTTACCGTTAGCCTGAGGGCGACGGGCTGTGATCCGACCCATGTCAATCTGTAGGAGCCTAGTTAATTCTATCATGGTACTATTGATGAAGGCAGTTCCGTTATCAGACACCAGCTGCTCCATCACCCCATACCTGGCAACCCATTCAGTCAGGATGGTTGTGGCAGTGGTCTCTGCGCTGACGTCGGGAACAGGGACTACTTCAACAAACCCGGTGAACCTGTCGATCATAACCAGCAGGTACTTGTACCCGTCACACTCTTCGAACGGGCCTGCGTGGTCCACGTGGACAACCTGGTTCGGGTAGCCGGACAGTTCTGGTTGCATAGGGGCCTTGAGCTTACGCTTTGACTTCTTAGTCTTAGCGCAAACGGTGCATTCGGCCAGGACCCCCTTGACTATAGTATCTAAGTCGGAAATAACGAAGCGCGCCTTCAGGGCGGCCATCGTCTTGGTGATACCGCAATGGTTCAACTGGCCATGATACTGAAGGACCAGATGACCGACGTCTGCGGTCTCAGGCACCACCAGGCGCCTGTTGGCAGTCTTGGCTTTGGAGGATTTGGCTAAGTACAATAGACCCTCGACTACTTCAAGGTCATTGAATTGAGCCCAGAGTGAGCGCATTTCCCGGCTACAACCCTGCAGTTCGGCCTTGGACAATGGCTCAGTCTTACACTGGACACTGGCGATTAGGCGCGCCATGTCAACACAGGAGTCCTGGGCATTCTGGGCCCAGATGAGCTCAGGTGGCACTTGGGATTCGGTTTCAGGTTGACGGGATTCAGTCTCTGGGCTAGGAACAGCACCGCTAGCAGTAGCGCGGACATTCGGCGTTGGTTCAGCCGGGGCATCTGTGTCAGTCTGACACGCTACGCTAATGCCTATGGTCTGGACGCACACCTGACGCAGTTCTCTAGAGGGGGGCGTACGCCGGTGCTTTGGGTCTTGGTCCAGGAATTTCCCTTTAAATTCCGGAATCTGGCTGCACGTCGGGCAGTCAAAGTGATCGGCTCTGAATTTTGGCAGTCTACTAAGAGCGTCAGCAGGCACGTGGTCAACGCCTGGACGGTACTGGACTGTGAAATCGTATTCGGCTATTCGTTCTAGAGTGGACTGCTGGACCTTCAGCGGGTACAGTTCAATGGTGGCAAGCCATTGGGCCAGCATACCAGTGGCATGCTTCTTAGAATGCAGCCATTTGAGCGCGGCCGCGTCCACCCGGACAGTGAAAGGCTTGTCTAATAGATAAGGACGGAAATGCTCGAGCATCAGAACGAGCCCTAGCAACTCCCTCATGGTGGCGCAGTAGTTTCTCTGGCTACTGTTGAATTTTTTGGATGCGTAAGCTATAACTTGCTCTTGGCCATCTGGCCCGAGCTGGTACAGCACACCCCCAGTGCCGTCAAGCGAGCTATCGCAGTCCAAAATAAATTCGCGCCCTTTGGCAGAGAGGTCTGGATACGCCAGAATCGGTGGTGAACAGAGGCTATGTTTGAGTTCTTGGAAAGCCCGTTCATGATGCGGTTGCCATAGAAACGGAGCATCCTTTTTGGCTAAGGCATACAAAGGCGTGGCGATGATTGAGAATCGCGGCACGAATTTCCGGTAATAATTCGCAAATCCCAAGAATGATAGAAGCTGTTTCTTAGAAAGCGGTTTAGGCCAGTCTTGGACAGCCTGAGTCTTCGCTGGGTCAGCCTCAATGCCCCGGCTAGACACAACGAACCCCAGGAATGCGACCTTGTCCTTAAACAGCTCACACTTAGACGGCTTAATTTTGAGACCGGCTTTTCTAAGCTGCCAGAGGACCAGCGCGAGATGCGCGATCATTTGGTCGTTGTTGACAGCCTTAATGATAATGTCGTCTAAATAGATGAGGCTGACCTTCATCAGGAGAGGTCTAAACACCTTGTGCATCAGTTTCGCGAAATTGGCAGGTGCCGTCTTGATCCCGAATGGTACTACCTTCCAGCGGAAGGTGCCTTGGGGGCAGGCAAAGGCGGTGTAATCTCTAGCCTCCTCTTTGATCCCTACCTGCCAGTACGCGGAGGTCAGGTCAAGGCTAGAGAATACAGTGGCCCCGGCAAGGCTGTCAAAAGATTCTTCTATGAGTGGCAGAGGGAAGCTACACGGCTTGATGAGCTTATTGACGGCCCTATAGTCTATGCAAAGGCGTTGAGTGCCGTCCTTCTTCTTGACCAGAACGATAGGCGACACCCAGTCAGAGTCACACTCCTCAATGACCCCCTGTTCGAGCATCTGCGCTATGTTCTGGTCTAAGAATTCTTTTTGTGCTGGCGTGGTGCGCCTGTATGGTTGCGCAACAGGCTTGGCCTTAGGATCTATTAACTCTATGCCCATCTCGTGTAAATTGGTGTGGCCTAAATCTGCGTTTGATCTAGAAATTTGGCTATTGAAGTAGTTGAGCAGTTTCAAAACGGTGGCGAGTTGGCCCCTAGACAATTTGGCTTGGTCTAGTTGGAACTGCGTTGTCAGCCATTTGGCTAACTCCCTACTAGGCGGCGGCAGCTTACTGAGTTGGCTGGTGAGGTTAGCTACATTGTCCAGGCTAAAGTCAGACTCCTTCAGGGTCGTCTGAGCTATGACCTCATGACTATCTAATTCCTGGAATGAGGCAATTTCTTGCCCCCTAGTTATCTGAATAGGCTGTTCCCCACTGTTGAGCACGCGCACTAGTATGTGGTTAGTATCGCTAACTGAGTCTAGAGTCTTGGCTACCAACTGTTCGGTCTCTGGTCCGAGGATCCGGGACATGACTATACCGGAGGTGTACGGCGAAGAGTCGAGGACACGACTGGGGATCAAGGTTTCCGAGTGCGGGGGCAATTCTACGGTGCCGGCGGCCATCACTCGTCGGAGTTGGAAAATCCCCTTGTCCCCCTCAATGACTGGTACCGACACCCCTGCTACTAAAGCTCGGCCAGAGTTGAAGTCTAGCAGCATCTCGAAGCTGCGCAGGAAATCCATGCCTAACAGGGCTTCCGTGGTACAGTAAGCAGTGACTAGGAATACATGTTGTTTAGTCGTATTACCTAAGTTGATTTCGCAGCGTAGCGACCCTAGGATGTCTACCTGAGAGCCGCCGAAGGCGGTGGCACGCTGCTTATTGGCACTAGGCGTGAATATGTTATTGACGGGGTCAGCTGCGACCAGTTTGGCTTTCACGTCAGCACCCATGATGCTGGCATTGGCGCCTGAGTCTAGACAGGCCAGAACTTTAGAGTCTCCTACTCCTAGCTGCACGAAATAGCTAGACTCAAAGGTGTCAGCTGTGTACCCCCCTTGTCGGCATTGTGGATCACTGTCCCCTGGCTGAGGTTGCACATTACAGGCCTTGTCGTGCTGGCGCCCGGGGTCGACCTGGCGCTGGAATTTCACCCTAGTCCCCCTAAGGCGGTGCTGCTCGACTAGGCTACGCAGGCTGGGAGACAGTTGGCTAATGTGAACGAACAATTTCTCTGGCAGGTGCTCAGATTGGATGAACCCGTAATTCTGAGACCATGTGGCAATGGTTCCTAGTTCAGTCGTGACTTTTCCACGGCTGGGCTGCTGATTTTGGCTCCCCCGGGGCTGCTTTGGCGACTGTGGCCTCGGCGAGGGCGATGGACAGTCAGCGATCAGGTGATCGGTCTGGCCGCATCGATGGCAAGCCCGCGGAGGGCGAGGAGCTGGCCTAGGTTGTCTATAGGTTTGGCTAACTTGTGGTGGGCCCCCAGTGGGCTCTGTGCGAGCGGGCCCCTGATTGGTAGTGACAGGCGGAGTGGTCTGGCTTAATCTATTGGCTTGGTCGGTCACCATCTTCTCAAGCTCAGCGACCCTCTGTTCTAACGCTTTCTTCTCAGCGTCAGGTTCTATGGCACGAACCTTGGCTATAGTAGAAGGCACGTTCAGAAGCTGGCGGACCCCGACAAGATCTTTGGCCTTCTGCATCAGCTCTTCTGCAGAGGTGGCACTGTCGGTTTCCTGATCCCATAAGAGGAGCTTTTCGGCGAGGTCCTTATCCCTCAGCCCATGGCAGAATCTGGCCTTGAGTAGGGGCTTCGCTTCAGCGAGCGAGAGACCCGCTAGTCTAGAATAGGAGACCAGTCTGTCGAAGAAATCAGACATCTGCTCATTATGAGATTGGGCGGCAGCAACTAATTCTACGTAGGCCTTGTCCTTCTTCTTGGCATCGGTGTACCTTTCCCTGAGCAGCCGAAGCGCAGATTCGAAAGGCAACTGGTCACACCGGTAATTAAGATATACCTCTTGGCATTCGGCTGACAGCAAAGATACGAGAATGGCGGACTTCTGGTCCTCAGGAACGCGGCAAGTGGCTAGATACGAAGTAAGCTGAGCTTCCCACGTATCAAAGTTCATCTTCGGCTGATAAGCGATTGGAGGGCGAAGGCGTATGTCTGGCTTCGCAGGCGGCGAGGAATTTGGCGCTAATGGCGAGGAAACAGCGAGACGCTCTTCGAGCATCCGGTGAAGAGAGGCTAAGGTTTGAGTCAACAAGAGTTGCTCACTAGGAGCTGGCGCGGCGGCAGCAGCTGCGCCTGCTGGCTGCTCGCCGGCATCGACTGCGTCCTGATCTGGCACGACGGCATCTCCGTCAGCCAATGACGCTGCGGCATGGTTGTCCCCGTTGTCGGACATTGTGTAAGGTTGAGTGAGACAAATGAATCAAGCGTGAACGAAAATAAGGCTCCAGAGAAAACGAATTGAGGTTGATGACGCGAGAGAGACGAGAGAGATTGCGTCCTACTAACAAAATACGTGCCTGACAGGGGCAAACCGCAAAAAGCCTATAATAGGGGAGAGTCCTATCACGCAAACCACCCAGACTAACTGTCAGGCAATAGTCCCTACAAACAATCAGCGCACAGCGTAACCTGGCGTGGCTTGGCACACGCAGCGGAGCTATCTTGGCAGAGCGTAAGCTCGAGCTCAACGCAGTTGACAGCGCGCGTTGCTCAGGGCGACGACCAGCGACGACTCGCGGCGACGAGCGAAGACCGGCCGAGCAGTCAGGACCCCTGGGCCTGACGTGGCACAGGCTCTCGCAGCCTTGCGGACCGAACCTCAGGCGTGGCACAGGCTCTCGTAGCCTTGCGGACCGAACCTCAGGCGTGGCACAGGCTCTCGTAGCCTTGCGGACCGAACCTCAGGCGTGGCACAGGCTCTCGCAGCCTTGCGGACCGTCAGGCAGAAACGTGGCAGGCCGGCACTCAGTCACGAGCCGGCAGAGCTGAGCAGAATCTTGCTGACGCTTGGTTGCGAGCTGGCAGGGCTGAGCAGAAGTCTTGATGGCACTGACTTAGTTGCGAGCCGGCAGTGCTGAGTAGGAGTCTCGGTGGTGCTGACTTAGTTGCGAGCCGGCAGTGCTGAGTAGGAGTCTCGGTGGTGCTGACTTAGTTGCGAGCCGGCAGTGCTGAGTAGGAGTCTCGGTGGGACCTCCAAAATTATGTCACGTTATTGGCGTAGCGGCCAGCTATGCGGTGACCCTTAAAAGGGCCGTTTTAGTCCCAAAATAAGTTGAAGTCAATTCTTGTAAAGCGGATTTTGTAGCGGAGCACTTGGCGATAAAGGCAGGAACTGCCGTAGTTGTCTTTATTGTTAATATCAGTATTAAGTTTGGTTGTTACTGGCAATAAACAGACTATAGCTTTCTGGGCACTGGCGGCTGCAGCAATGGGTTGAATATAATTTGGATATGAAGTCAAGTGGCAGGCGAATGACACAATGGCGACGTGACGTGAGCAGTGGCTATGAGCACAGTGAAGGCAGTGAAACGTAGTGGTGAGTTGGCGTCGGTCGTGGCGTGAAACAGTCAAGTAAGTGTGTGAGCAGGCTGGCCCAGACAGAAGGGCCGTGGTGAGAAATAAGGAGGCTCGAGGCAGCCAGACAAACAGATAAGACAGCTAAGAGGCCGCAGGGAAGGAAACAAGGGACAGGCGGGGAGAGACGAAAAAGCGTGAGGGGTGCCCGCCGCCAGGCGGGGGGTTTAATAAAAGAGCGCAGAGGGGGGTAGCGCGAGCACGAGTGATTTCATTGGCTGGCGAGAGAACTTAAAATTATCGATCGTGCCAATTTTATACGGTCGCGAGAGAGGATAGCAAAATATACAGTGAATTAGAAATTGCCACAAAATCGTTGGGCACTACTACAAGTAAACGTCGCAATAAACGAATGGAAAAGTTTAGTTGAAACGGTGAAACTGAAGGGTTGAATGACTATGGAGAACAGCAGTCCAACGGCCCTTTTCGGGACCACCTTAAACTGACAACGTCACACCAGCATGCCAGCTGAAGCCCGTCAGAACGACTGACTCGCTGATGAATCTCCGACAACATGAGCGGCGATACTGGTCGTTTTCTCGACACCCGAAGTCCCAGCTCTCGCTTGGCGCCTCGCAGGAGGAGAGTCGTGGCGGCATGCTTCGTCAGGTCTGGTGCAGAGTTGACGCGAAACCAAACGGACAGCGAGCTGGCGACAGAAGCAACGCTGCCGTACGCACGCAAACGCGTCCCGACTAGGCTGGCCAGGTAGTCGAGCAGGCTGTTCAGCGGACAGGATACAGGACTGCAGCGGGTCTGCTTGCAGTAAGCTAGCCACTCACGGATGTGCCTTGCCACCACCTGCCTTGACCGTGGTGCATATGAGACGCCTAGCAGCGACGCGGCCCGGCGGCTGAGAGAGTCTGGCGCAGCTGGACGGCCTGAAAATGAAGAAAGTGGGCAGAGGCAGGGCAGAAAGCATGTCGATGCATTGATTGCAAAGCAAACGGGCACAAGTTGCCATAGCAGCGAAATAAAAAATTAATCAACTGACTGCGCTCGTGCAACCGAGACGCTGCATCGGCGAGAATTTGAAACTCTCCCGGCACATGAAAGGCTCGCACACTCAGACCATGCCGTAAAGACATCAACGCAATCGTTTGCAGTAGCTTCTGCACGACAGGACACCTCGAAGTGCCATTATTGATAATATGACAGGCCGCCATGTTGTCACAATAAACGCTAACGTTACAGCCTTTCAGCTCTTCCCTCCAGCGCAGGATTGACAGCAAAGGAGCCACCGCCTCTTTGTATTTGATTGGCAGATCAGCGAACACTCCGGCCCCATCCTGGCTCCAATTGATGTAGCACCAGTCCCAACTGCCATCTGACCTTCGAAGCACCGCTGCCCCGCCTCTTCCACATGCATCGGACTCGATTGCCACATGGTTCTTGAAAACAGGCCAGAGCTCCACCCACCGGGCCGACTCCAGCGCTACAATCCACCAGCTGAATTGGTCACAGAGCTGTAAGCTGACTTTAATTCTCTCGTCAGGCCGCATAGCGTTGCACACTTCGATCAGATCACGCAGAAAAGTTTTTCCTTTGCGAATCACCTGTGCTGCCCAGCCAAGCTTGCCGATCAAGCGTTGCAAAGCCCGCTTGCTGATCCTGGTTTTGCTCCTTTCAGTTGCTATCAACTCAGCGAGGTTCCTCGCCTTCTCCTCGGGCAACCTCTTGATGCCGGCCACTGTATCGAACTCGACACCAAGGAAAGAACTGCGCGAAAACACTGCCAACTCAGCAGCGCGGCTGGAGTAAAATACCCCCCCCCCCACCGGCGGAGGGGTGGGCGCCCGCCTAAACAACACAGAACGTACACACGCGGCGGGGTGGGGGGCGCACCACAGACGCAGCGCGCTTGGGCACTAAAGCCGGTTTGCTCAAGGCAAGCCTAGCGCAAACCGCAGCCGCTATAAGGATCGGTCGACATACTCTTACTTTCAATAATATTCCCCTGCATTTAGTGTGACCAAAGTTTTCAGGACCATGTATCCCTCTTGAGGTTGGATATATTGGACCACTATAACAGTTACGGTTGCATCAGTATAGGACGTAACACTCGCGTTAAATCAATGGACGATTGATTTGAATTGCGTGTACACTAACGGGGTGTATGAAATTTCTGTTTTTTGGCTTTAAATTTTCTGATATCAATCACATGGAGGCAGTCAGAAACAGTTCATTTTTAGTATATAGGACTAGCAATCTTCGTCCCCCCCGTTGGGGAGGCAACAAAGGATAGATTTGGAATGGTAAGAAATCGTCCATTAATTGCTAAATCACCGACTTTCATTTCATCTCGGTCATGCATCTAAAGTGACTTTTGGCCTTCATATTAAATTTCCATTGAACCTGACTGTTACGTCTTGATACAACCATGACTTCTAGCGGTCCTTTACTACATTTGAATTTATTCTGTCCAAACTATACGGATGCTGGCTTCTTAAAAACATTTCCATCTTTTTTCTACTACTTTTACTACATTGCACAACACTGCGCAGCATTTATTAATACAGCATAGAAAATATAGCGGGGTTGTAGCCTAGTGGTTAGAGCGTCGGACTCACGACTGGAAGGTCGGAGGTTCGATTCTCGACCAACTCGGAAAATTTGTGTCCTTGAGCAAGACACTTACTTAACACTGCATTGCTTCAGTTCACCCAGCTTTAAAATGGGTGCCAGCATTAGCTGGGGTAATTGAGGGTGTGTGGCGACCCCCAGTCCTTGGAATGAATAGCCGTACGCAGCTTTCAGATGCTCCGCGCAATAGCTGCGGCTGAGCTGTCGGTTGCACATCTGACCATTAGGGCAGGTGTAATCAATTATTACTATTATAGAAAATAACACTGTACGCTTTGTTATATTCAAATGGTAGATTATATTTTGAATACGACATTTATATCGCGGTAAACTTGACAAACTGTGCATGCATGCTATACATAAACATCATATAGCATTGTCTTTCTAATCTAAATACCCTAAATTCTATAATAGGTAAACAAACTTTTTACTTAAAAGAGTAAAAGAGCAGATTTTGAAACGGGTCTCATACACATTGAACATCAACCATCGATTGTCTAAATCCTTTTTCTGGTCTCTTTTTATTGGCGCACTTAAGCGACATTGTCACAGAACTGACTCCCCTGAGCAGGCACACAAGCGCGCAGACACGTACGCAGTCATACGCACAGGCACACACTCACACAGGTGTGTACAGTGGCCCTGGACTTTATTTATCGTTAGACGTGTACACTTCACTGTGTCTTGTGGGTTGGCCCTCAAGGGCGTTAATTGCACGAGCAGATCGCCAAGCCGAGATTCCAATTTAGCCCCAAATTAATGTGACTGTACTTTTGAAATCGAGCCTGGGCCGCTGGCTGGCACATCAGAGCGCCGCGCATTTGTGGGTGAAGTTTATCGATTTTTTTCATCAGTTATTGAGCCCCTATTTCTTTCAAACCCGCAACCCTAATGGCCTACAGGGGATTGTGGGGTGGCGGTCGCAGTCCACGCGGTTTATCGATTTTCTAGTGTACCCTCTACCCCATATATAGCCAGCCTAGCGGTCTTTTCCTTCCTTGCTCTTTTTATCGTCGCTGATTGACTGTCCATTTGAATCTTTGAACTCTGCGGGGGGTCAGAATAAATAATGATACGATTTGTTTAGTTTAAAATAAACTAAGGGTCCTGTCCGGTTTGTTAGCCCAAAAGTCGCAATTGCTAAAATCTAAACGAGGATATCTAAGGAAAATGATTGCATTGCGATGATACACTCAATGGCATAAAAATACTGGACAGTACTTGTAGTTCTTGAGCATGCAATGTCAACTTGCACAGACTATTCCCTATATTACCAACGAGTCAGGTAGTCGCATGCTAGTTAGTCTATTTTCCCGCTGTATATGGGGGAGCAAAAAAGACGCGTAGCCATAAGTAGATTTTTGAAACAAATTCTCTGCGAACAATAAAACAGATGCATGCTTGTATTCTAAATCGATGCATGTTAGTGTGCATAGGATTGAGACTCATTTGAGAGTTAATACATGTACTTCGTATGTAGCATTAAAGTGCATCGAACGCATTCCGTTAGCTCGTATTTCATATAGTTTTTCTACGTATACAGATCTTGCATTATACGCTCATGTTGATGTTAACGATGATCAGGCGCAGTTGGGTGTCTGGCTGTTAAGCGCCACGACCATCTTGTTGTAGTGGGTCTTGCAATAGAGGGTGCCCTCGTTCTGGGCGTAATTGTTCAGGCTGCGGGGGTTCCAGTTTTAGATTTGAGGGATTTAAATGCTTATTTAATTTGGTCCCACATGGTTTGAATTATTATCTGGACCGGCGATAAGAACTACTAAGGAGGAATAGGATTGGATATTGAAGTGGAGGAAGAGGGAGGGGAGACCTGGAGGGAGAGGGGAGACTTGGAAGGAGAGGGGAGACTTGGAAGGAGAGGGGAGACCTGGAGGGAGAGGGCTAGACATGATGGGAGAGGGCGAGACCTGGAGAGAGATTGTGAGACCTGGAGGGAGAGGAGGGTAAGACTTGGAGAGAGAGAGAGAGGGTGAGACCTAGATGGAGAGGGGAGACCTGGAGCGATATGGGAAACCTGAAGGGAGAGGGGAGACCTGGAGGGAGAGGGGAGACCTGGAGGGAGAGGGGAGACCTGGAGAGAGAGGGCGAGACCTGGAGAGAGAGGGCGAGACCTGGAGAGAGGGCGAGATCTGGAGGGAGAGGGTGAGGCCTGAAGGGAGAGGGTGAGGCCTGGAGGGAGAGGCGATCGACATTGATAGAGGGGTTTGGTCTTGGGTGACTCATGTCCTTTCTCAGTACTTTTCGTTTGCAAACAAGATACTGCATCCCTTATGTACACCGGCTCACTTGAGTTTCATGTCGCACTCCTTGCAACGGAAACACATCTTGTGCCAGATTCGACCTCCAGCTTCCATGCGTTCGGCGGCGTAGACGCTCTTGGTGCATCGGATGCACTTCTCAGTCTCCGGGGCCTGTTTTTTGTTGTTGTAAAAAAAGGTTCACTGCATGCGACATGAAAATACTTTTGTTAAAAACAGCATGTACCTACCTTGAATGGCATTTTTCAAGTATAAGGTCGTAGATAGAAAACGTGAGGATAATTTCTAGAGGACAGAGGCAGCTGCTCTTCGGCTGAATCAGAACGAGCTCGTAGACCTGTAGGCAAGTTCTATTTTTACTTGGCGTATATACCTGACTCTCTGCCTCCGCCTCTGGAAGTCGGTGCCAGAAAAAAGGGATAGAGGGGCATAGGCTAGCCTATGGGTGAATTTGGTTTACGATTGGTTCCATGCAAAATCCGCTATAGAGCGAAGGAGGTCCAACGTGTCCGTCCTCCAAAGCCAAGGTCTGGGTGAGGGGTTCTGCAGGGGTTGTGCTGACCAAGTCATCATCTGTTCAGCATCCGCGGCAATGTTTCACACTGGAAGCGAAGCAGCTGCAGAATCCTAATCTGCTTGCGTCGCCGATTTCTGTCCCGGTATTTGCCTCCTCTGCCACTCCCTGCCCCTATTTTGGAAGATTATCGTCGGTTAAGCGTTTGAAATCCTCCGTGTGTGCCTGCAGTGTGCTTCGAACCCCCTTCACTTCTGCCTCTTTTTCCCACTCTACAGGGTAGAAAAATCGATTACGAATCCCGTGACGCAGGGGCAGTAGGCAACTGATCATTGTGGAGGAATTTCTGGGGTCGGAGGCTGGGAGGGGAGAAGGAAGAAATTCTGTGTCAACAGCGCGGTTGGGCCGAACTGCGCTTTTGGGACCAAAAGCTGCTAAAGATGAATAACGGCTCGAGAGTAGAAACAATTCGCTGTGGCCACCTGTGTTAATTAAGGTCTGTATGAGTAACTTTTTTATGGCTCGGCACCAACTTTTACACCGCTGAAAACTTTAAAGACACTGGAATGTTTTTGACCGCTAGTTAAAGAGACAATTTTAATCGCCCATTGCTTGTAACCATGCACCGCAGCGAATACAAAAACCAACGGAAGTATTTCTGTCACTAACTTCTTTACCTTCCAAAACCAAACTTTGCATCATCTTGCACTCAAACCCTGCCGTCTTCTGACACTCAAACCCTGCCGTCTTCTGACACTCAAACCCTGCCGTCTTCTGACACTCAGACCCTGCTGTCTTCTGACACTCAAACCCTGCCGTCTTCTGACACTCAGACCCTGCCGTCTTCTGACACTCAAACCCTGCCATCTTCTGACACTCAAACCCTGCCGTCTTCTGACACTCAAACCCTGCCGTCTTCTGACACTCAGACCCTGCTGTCTTCTGACACTCAAACCCTGCCGTCTTCTGACACTCAGACCCTGCCGTCTTCTGACACTCAAACCCTGCCGTCTTCTGACACTCAGACCCTGCCGTCTTCTGACACTCAAACCCTGCCGTCTTCTGACACTCAAACCCTGCCGTCTTCTGACACTCAGACCCTGCTGTCTTCTGACACTCAGACCCTGCCGTCTTCTGACACTCAAACCCTGCTGTCTTCTGACACTCAAACCCTGCCGTCTTCTGCAAATTTTCGAATCAGCAAATCCCTTTGGCACCAACTTAGTGCAACATCTTCAAGCTATGCCATAAGCCCAGAAATAGTTTTTGCACTTAAGCCGGAGTAATTTTCGCTTTCCAACAAATACAGCCTGCTTCATCTCCTGCATGCGCCCCCCATTCCTTCAACGTGTTTTTCCCGCCCAATTTTTTGTTTTTGCAAATTCTTCCTTTTGGAAAGAGGGCAGCCCAAAGGTTGCATTCACTACAGCCATGGCTATGCCCAGCTGCGGTTTAAGGTCACGTGAAGGTTTGGGCTGGGTAGCTAGCAATAGGGGAGATTTTTCATCAGCGCTCCGGTATGGCTATTGATCCAGGCTGGTAGTTGTTGCCCGTGAAACCGGTTCGCTTCTCTGTCTATTCCAGGATCTGGTCGCTAGCCAAGTGCGGCAGTACCTGAGGCACGGAGCTGACCGGATCTCGGGGCGGTCGCATCGCCGCAACACAATTGGTGCCATGACGCCTTCAAATTCAATCAGCGCAAGAAGCGCAGCCTCGACTCCACAAGCCAGCGGGCTTTCGCAGGCCACCTCATCTGCTACGCCGCAGCGGGCCCAGAAGCGGCCAGCTCCTTCTCAGCAGCAGAGGGCAGCAAAGCGCCGCAGTGCGAATGTGAACAAAGCTGTTCGAGAAATGGATGATTTGATGGGTTCGAGTGACGATGAGTTCCGATGTCCCTCCGACTACAGTAACAATTAAATGCTTAATATAGTTAAAATAGTATCAGAAATGTCAAAGCCTAGGCTAATTAAGGTGCTTTTTGTAAGATAATCAGCTTAGAAGAGTTGCTGCTTAGTTATGCATAGGTCCGGGGTTTCAAGTCGGTAAAATAGGGTGAAGGACCTCACATCGCTATTTGCTCCCATATTTGCTTAAAAACTTTGATCGTTGCACGGGCCGCTACTGTTGCTGGCTGAAGTGGGGGAAAGTTAACAACCGACTCGAAGTGGCGGATCTAGAATTTCATTTTAGGGGGTTCAAGTGTGGGGCGCCAATTTTTAAGCTAGGGGCGCGAAAATGTGTGCTGGGAGCGAAAATCAAGCTTAGGGGCGCCAACTTAGGTTCTTGGGGCACAATATGTTTTATCAAGCTATTTTAAGAGGGGGCGGCTGTCCCAATGCCCCCTTAATCCACCCCTGCCGACGCACTTCACTCCTGATTTTGCTAATATTCATTTGTAATTTCTTTTTCAAGAATTGTTGCGCTTACTTATAAAATGCTGTAATGCCTTAAAATACTTGCAAATAATTCAATACGCGAACTATGACTTAAATATACATTACGGAGTTGCCTGCACCAGCAGGAACAAAATGAAGCGAACAAGTCTTTTAATTATTCTAATAGCCTCAATTACGAAGCCAAGGATCGCTAATATCCCGAAATCGAAAAAATCCAGAGAGCAAAAAAATCGTGAAAAAAGCTGAGCGAAATTAGCAAAAAAAGAAATTTGTGCTAATTCTACTACTAATAGTAGGCTCATGAGCAAATTTTATCAGGCTCCGCCCAGCGGCGCCGCCCCGGACGCCGGGGCGGAGGTCACGTAGCTCCATGGGGCGGCCGTCGCCCAAAAAAGAGCGGAGGCGCGGGCGGACATCGGGGCGGACGGAAAAGTCCCACTGGGTTCTTCACGCTGTTCTGTTGAACTTTTGCGTAGTAAAAATACTTTGTTAAATACTTTTTACTTAATTACAAGGGGCCGCTGGCCATTTAGAGTAGTACGATTGAAGTACCACGAAAGAGATTTCCAAAAGATTTTCCAATTTTTTTCGCACGCACACTCGGGTTTTGTCCTTGGTGGGTGGCTTGGGTGGATTCGGTCCTTGCACCGTTCCTGATTCCACTATGGGTTGGTGGTGTCTTAGTCCATAGGCTTGGGTTTGTAGCATCCAATAAGGCACAGGGGGCCGTAGCCCAGCGGTAGCGCAGCTGCTCTGGTGTGCCAGCGACCCAGGCTCGATTCCAAGTGCAGTCATTAATTTGGGGCTGAATTGGAATCTCGGCTTGGCTCTGCTCGTGCAATTAACGGCCTTGAGAGCCTACCCCCCCAAGGCGCAGTGAAGTGTACATGCCTAACGACAATATAAAGTTAGGGCCGCTGTACACTCCTGTGTGAGTGTGTGCCTGCGTACGTATCCGCGCGCTTGTGTGCCTGCTCAGGGGAGTCGGCGGAAAGGGCAGTAATGCCTCTCGCCGGTTGTGTGCCTATGTCGCTTAAAGTGCGCCAGGGTGCACACAACCCCCTGCCTCTAATAAAAAAGATAAAAATCCAATAAGGCACTCTCACCAGGCCTTGAGTCCTGGTCTCAACCTGCATGGGCTGTTTGGGCTATATGCCCCTGGTAGATAAGCCCCTTACATATTGCGGCTGATCCGCGGGTTGCCCTCGTCTTCCCATCCTCGTTTAACAAGAAAGAGATAGTGGCGCAAGCAGAAGGGGCCCCCCATCGCATTAAAAAGTAGCACGCCTCCAAAAATTAAGAGAAAGAGGTAACCAAGCTCAACGGATGACAGGACCTCAACTTTCGCCTCCTCTTGAGCGAGGCATACAGCGGCCTACGAGACAGGGGTAGGGTTGGGGGTTGGGTCCGCAAACCATGAGACAGGGGGGGGGGGGTAGGGGCCGCAAACATGAGACAGGGGGGTAGGGGCCGCAAACCATGAGACAGGGGGGTAGGGGCCGCAAACCATGAGACAGGGGTAGGGGCCGCAAACCATGAGACAGGGGTAGGGGCCGCAAACCATGAGACAGGGGGGGTAGGGGCCGCAAACCATGAGACAGGGGTAGGGGCCGCAAACCATGAGACAGGGGTAGGGGCCGCAAACCATAAGACAGGGGCGCCAACCAATGAGATAATGGCGCCAACTATGAGATAGGGGCGCCAACGAATGAGACAGGGGGACCTGTGAATCGAAAAATGATCGGGGCTCATAAAATTTCAATGATTATTTTTCAATCACGGGCTTATATTTTAATTCTGAACATAACAAGCATGCTACGATATCACCAGAAATTTTGTTAGATTTGTTGAAACATCGCAGAGTTTACGCTCGTAATGTTAATTTTAAATCTTTGCTTTGTACCAAGAGTTTAAATTAAGAAAAAACCTGAGCTTTGTGACGGACGTCTGCGACAATGTGTCTCAACCAGTTCCATTGAGTGCTTTTAAAACTGTTGTATTTAGAAAATGATTGAAATGTTTGACGTGTGTCTCGAATGGCTTTAGAATTTCAATTAAAAGTGCATGGATACAATGTCTCTGTATGCTACGACTGAAAATAGTTATCTATTAGCTGTGACTACTCTCGAAATAGTCACTAAGCGCGATTTAGGAGTCACACTTTCTTGGAAATCAGGAAAAACTACTAAAGTTACACTACTTGCATACTAGTAGTATATACCATGTAAATTATCAGTACAATTGTAGAAAAAGACAAACATAGAAATGTCTAAAATAATAACTTTGAATCGCAACTGCTGATGCACGGCGTGGATCAAGAGTCGTTTGTCTCGAGACTGTGACCTGAAACGATTTGGAAGGCGATTAATTTGACTCGCATACCTTTATAGAGTAGGATTAACGGCTCCCCATTCTTGACAGTTTTAATTACAAATTTCAAGCGCTTGACATGAAAAGCTGAAGCGGAAGGGTGCTGAACTCGAAAATCGTGCCATAAAAAACATACTTGCCTCAATTTGGAGTTTTAAAGTCCAGAAGGTGAAATATTATGAATTTATTACGCTCCTACTCAAGGACCACTAGCAGCATATACTGCTATACCGCTAGTGGTCCTTGCTTCTAAAAGAAAGCTGAAAAGCAGATTTAGCGTCCTTCTGGATACAGGTATATCTGGGGGATGCTTGCTATCTGAGGGATGCTTGCTATCTGAGGGATGCTTGCTATCTGAGGGATGCTTGCTATCTGAGGGATGCTTGCTATCTGAGGGATGCTTGCTATCTGAGGGATGCTTGCTATCTGAGGGATGCTTGCTATCTGAGGGATGCTTGCTATCTGAGGGATGCTTGCTATCTGAGGGATGCTTGCTATCTGAGGGATGCTTGCTATCTGAGGGATGCTTGCTATCTGGGGGTGCTTGCTATCTGGGGGTGCTTGCTATCTGAGGTATGCTTGCTATCTGAGGGATGCTTGCTATCTGGGGGTGCTTGCTATTTGGGAGGATGCTTGCAGTCTGGGGGATGCTTTTGATTTATGGGGAATGCCTCTTATCTTTGTGAGGGCTTTACTTTGTTGTGTCCGTTTGTTACTTTTCGAAGCAAGAGATTCATAGCAAGAATCTTTGTCCATGACAATTTTAATCGAATAAGGTGATTCGATTCGATTAATGATGAAGAAAGAATCGGTTCTTAAGAAAATGTGCTTTTTAAATGGAATTGCATGAATAATTTTTGCTCCTTGCTTATTGGGCGCCCCGAAGGGGGGGCACTAGATTTCTAGTAGAAAGCTGAAAAGCAGATTTAGCGTCCTTCTGTGTACTCGTATGCCTGTGTAGGAGTGCTTCCAGACTCACGTATGTCAAAACTGGTCAGGCAGATTGAGGCCTCATCGGGTACCCGGTCCTGCAATTGATTGTCACGGTTAACAAAGTTACTGGTCACCTGCGCTGGCTTTGAATAGCGTGGAAATTCTTTCAGACTGACCGCCACACCGTCGACTTCCTCATCCGCAGTTGCAGCGGTCGAAGCCTCGCCGGATCTCCCGGCCCTGGCCAGCTGCAGTCGCCTCTGCAGCCTTCGATGCAAGCGCTGCAGCTTCCGCCGCTGCTGGTGTTGCTGCTTCTGCTGCTGCTGCTGCTGGCGTCGCGTCGGTCCGCGACCAATTATGGCCTCGTCTGGATCCTCCACGCTGTCCAGATCCTCCTGGTGGACGCTGACCACCTCGCCGCCGGCGCCGCTCGAGCCACTTCTGCTGCAGCCGAGACGACGGCGTCTCCTGCGTCGGCGCCAGGCTGCTGCGACTGCACCGACAACGAAAGCAGCCACTCCGCAGCTGGCGGCAACCGCGGCGGCGACTCCCAGTGACAGCCAGATGACGGTGGTGGCTGCAGCAGCGGCGGACGCCGATGAACCGTCGGAACTGGAGCTTGCTGCCAGAATTGTGCCTGCTGAGAGTTTTGTTTATTAAATTTAGCAATAAATATTGGTTACCAAACTACTTGCGAATAGTAGACCAGTAGCATGATTGAATTATTTTAGTGAACTCTTACCGTTAGACAGCATTGCTAGATCCAGCGTCAGATAGTTGCTAGGCAGACTGCAGGCCAGCCAGCTGCAGGCCAGCATTCTGAGTCGAATTTTTCCTGGTGCACTGGCGCCGAGGCGAGCGAGTCGACGACTGCCAAGAGCCAGCAGTCTGTGACGATTCCTGCTCTCTGGTGGTGTCACCAGTTCGAGATCGCGCCACTTGTCTGCGTCAGCGGAGTCTGAGGGATTCGATTTTTTTGGACATCTCGACGTTGCACAGATGACCAACTCTGTGCAACCACCCAAAATCTGTGCAACACCCCAACTCTGTGCAACCACCCAAAATCTGTGCAACCACCCCGACTCTGGGCAACACACCAACTCTGTGCAACCACCCAAAATCTGTGCAACCACCCCAACTCTGTGCAACCACCCCAACTCTGTGCAACCACCCCAACTCTGCGCAACCACCCCAACTCTGTGCAACCACCCCGTCATGACATGGATACACCCAAACTTGACGAATTTCATAGCCTTTGCGCACCGCTGATGTACTGCACTGTGTAGTACTGCACTGGACCTCCCGAATAGTTGCCGCCACCGTCTGTAGACGGCTCTTGCTCTTCCCAGCTCAGCCAGACGTCCCCACCGCCGCTGTTGCCTACTCTGCTGCCAAGCTGGAGCGTCAGCAGAATGGGCGGCCTCGGCGGCAGCGGCTTCGGCAGGCGGTCATCATCCGCTGCTTCGTCCTTGCTGACGTCCGAGACGCTGCCGGTGGCTGCGTAGCGGCGCTCGCTCTGCAGTTGATGACCATTGCTGCTCACGGCTGAGACGTAGAATTCGTAACTGGTGTGCGGCTGCAGGCCCAGGACGCGCACCCGAGTGAAGCCGGGGATCGGCACCCTGTCAACAATAAGCTCGTAGTTCTTGAGAGAGAGTCACGGGAGTTGTGCAATCAACAAAGCTGAGAATTTTGGTCTAAATCGAAGCGGTTGGTGGGATCCCGGGTAGACGGGTAGTTCCAGCTCGCTCCTTGGCCCCGTGCCTCTGGCCCCATTCCCGCCGCGGTCATTAACCCTGTACCTACACAGATGGGACGGCATTCCCGACTGTTGCCCATCCCGAGTGGCAGTGCCCAACCCGTCCCTCAAGCTGCGGAGAATCCTTTTGAACCAAAATCCAAAATATATCCGCGCTCTCACTGTGTGAACTTCACAGCTCACGGTTGCTTTGCCAGGCATTGTTTCCTCCGAGGCGTCTGCCGGAGTTAACTCTGTCCCTTCTGCAACCTCGAGAACAGAGACACTAAGCACTTCGTTTGCTACTGCCCGGCCTTCAACTGTGACCATCTACATTCCATCGGGCCCAACCCGTCCCTGGACGATGCCTGCCAGCCCGACAACATCCCACGGCTCATCCGGTTCTTCCGGGATACCAAACGAGCCTCCGTCCTCCCCACCGAAGACCACGCTGCAGACAGGCCCGGCAGACCTCCCTGACCGGCCCAAGGACAACTAAAGTAACGCATAGTAGTCCTTGGACCGGCCCCACGCCCTAGCCTATGCGAGCTTCTCAGGGATTAGCGGAATGGGCGACGCTCGCCTCCCCGCTGCGTCTTCGGACCACCCAAGTCAAGGGATCCCACTGGGACCCGGTGATGGGTGCAGATTAATCGAAATCCTATCTCTGTAGTGATCCCCATTCCATTCTAGCAGCATAATAATAAATAATAATTGACTACACCAATGTGCAATGGGCAATGTGCAACCGACAGCTCAGCCGCAGCTATTGTGCAGCGAATCTGAAGTATGGCTGTTCAGTCCAAGGACTGGGGGGTCGCCACACGCACCCTCAATTACCCCAGCTAATGCTGGCACCCATTTTACAGCTGGGTGAACTGAAGTGATGCAGAGTTAAACCGCCGATTTTTCTATCATGATCCCGACGCTCTAATCACTTAGACTACAACCCCTCTTGCAGCGTATAGTGATATGAATAAGCTGGATGGTGCTGCACCTCGCTTTGAACATAAACAGCGGTATCTATAGCTATAAACAGCGGCCCAATCTTGCCTAACTGTACTCCATCGACCGGTCTGGCCAATCGCTCGGAACCACACAACGTAGTTGAGCTGGCCCCGGGCATCGTAGCCGGGATTCCAGGCCAGCTGAGCGGACAGCCCGCCGCCGCCTCGGCGAATCGCCAAGCTGAGGTTGTACGGCGGTCGCCGCGCTGCAGTTTCCACCAGCAGCTGCGTCAGCGAGTAGCCGCCGCCGCCGCCGTAGTTAGCATCAGCTCGGCACTGATATCTACCGGAGTCCTTCGGTGCTAGCCGTTCGATGCTCAGCAACCGGCCGTTGTCGCTGAGTCGAATTCGACCTTCGTCGACTGCGCTAAAGTTGATCGGCTTGTCATCCTTGAACCACTGGACGGCGAATGGCGTAGCCGACGATCCAGTCGGATTGACCGGGTCGGCTGAGGCGCAGAAGATGACGCAGTCGGTGCCGGCCATCTGCTGGATTTGCGAGTTGCCGCCGCCGCTCAGATCGGCGTTTGGCTGCCCTGCGGGGTCCAAGTTTGTGGCGGAGACGCTGTTCAATCCTACTACTGAGAGTAGAAATTGAGGAAAAAAGGAAGATATGAAGAAGGAAAGAAGGAAGTAAGGATCAGCCCTGTCAACCAGCCAAGTACAGTACAACATTACAAGCGCTAACCGTGCACGGAGACTCTGAGCTCGGGACTCCAGCTGCCCCATCCCAGCCGGTTTCTGGCGTGGCATTTCCACACCCCGGCGTGTCGCGGCTCCACCGTTGGCAGCAGGCGGAGCAGCCGGCCCGCGCTGTGCCCGGCCTGGCTGTAGTTGTGCGTCCAGCGCACCTCGTCCGGAGGCGGGTTAGAGCGGGCCGGACACTCCACAGCCCCTGGCCGGCCAGCCGTGAGAATCTGTGTCCGCTGCAGGCCGCCAGGAAACTGCGGCTGGTAGACGACGTTCAGGTAGACTGAGGAGCTTCTCCGACTTGACGCAAGTTGAGTCTTCAATCTGGTCTGGCAGGTGTACAATCCGGAGTCGGTACTCAGCACTGTCGGCAGGATCAAAGAGCCGTTCTCAATCAGGAATCTGTGGAGCAGCTCGGGCAGCAGGTGGACGTCTTTGCCGTTCTTCAGCCAGATCGGCTCGTGGGCAGACGTGGCGGGATAGGCGGCGGCGCATGACAACTCGGCGCGCTGGCGCTGGCGCCGCGTGATGTTCGACGGAAGTTCGAGCGAGTATCGGCCGGGACCGCCTGCGCGGCGGGCGATGGAAAACAGATCTAAGCTGAGTAAATGCACTGACAATGCATTGAATGCATTGTTCTCCCATTTTTTACATGATTTTCGCTCTTAGTCTGGGGTTTGTTATTTCATGAATCGCCACTTTTGCACTATGCTTTCTCTAAATGTGCAAATCTGCAGATCTTAGTAAAGTGTTCATTATAACTTACTGGCTTACATTTTAGCAGCTTCCGTAATCGAATAGTACTACAAGTAGTTTTAGTAACAGTTTCTCTGATAGTCACAAGAAAAATTGTTCGGACAAGTTCTGACAATTTCGGACAAACTCAGCCAAGGAGCCGGGACCTCAACCGTGAAAGCCGTGAAAGCACGCGTTGGAAGTTCTGTTTAACTATATCAGTGTGCAACTGTATATTGCAAAGACTATATGATGGATTTGGGTTCAAATTCTTTCCTTGCTACTCTTTAGTAGTGATCTCTTAACTCGAGCCTAATAAAAACTATAAAGGGTTGTGGCCACTCTGCCGCAACGCCTTCGACGACATCGGCCCACAACCAAGACGGTGAGGCAATTCCGCCCATTCCGTTGAATTCTGAGCACATAAAAGCGTGCCAACACTGTACGCAGGCACGCGCTCATACACACGCTCACACGGAGTGTACAGCGCCCCTAACTTTCTAATCGTCAGACATGTACACTCTCTGTGCCGTGCGGGTTGGCTCTCATGGAGTCATCGCAGCTAATATTCGCAAAAGCAGCAGTGGTGAGCAGGATTCGCGCACCATCAATCAGCAGTGCCGTGTGCGCCCTCGCCTCTCCGACTTTGTTCCTCGCCAGGCACTCGTACAGGCCGGCGTGCCGCTCCGTGACTCGCTCAATCGTCAGGGTGCCCGACCTTGACACGCTGACCCCGTTCTCGTTCAGCACCCGGCGACCGTTGTGCAGCCACATGTTGTCCGGGGATGGCCGGCCTGTCACGGTGCAGGTCAGCCGAATTTTTGAGTGACGTTGCACTGAGAAACTCGGCTGCAGCTGGGTCAGGATTCTGGGCGGCTCTGCGGGAATTAGCGGCTCATGGGTGATTGACAGTGGAATCAACATCTTATTGACGTCACTGGTCTCAACCTACCTGAGCCTCACTAGTCCCAGCCTACCTGAGCCTCACTTGTCCCAACCTACCTGAGTCTCACTTGTCCCAACCTACCTGAGCTTCACTTGTCCCAGCCCTACCTGAGCCTCACTGATCCCAGCCCTACCTGAGCCTCACTGATCCCAGCCCTACCTGAACCTCACTGATCCCAGCCCTACCTGAGCCTCACTGATCCCAGCCCTACCTGAACCTCACTGATCCCAGCCCTACCTGAGCCTCACTGATCCCAGCCCTACCTGAACCTCACTGATCCCAGCCCTACCTGAGCCTCACTGATCCCAGCCCTACCTGAGCCTCACTGATCCCAGCCCTACCTGAGCCTCACCCATGATCCCAGCCCTACCTGAGCCTCACTGATCCCAGCCCTACCTGAACCTCACTGATCCCAGCCCTACCTGAGCCTCACTGATCCCAGCCCTACCTGAGCCTCACTGATCCCAGCCCTACCTGAGCCTCACCCATGATCCCAGCCCTACCTGAGCCTCACTGATCCCAGCCCTACCTGAACCTCACTGATCCCAGTCTTAACTAAACCCCATTGATCCCAGCCCTACTTACACCTCATTGATCCCAGCCATACCTGAACCTCATTGATTCCACCTCTATTCAAACCCCATCTACTCCATACGAGGTACGGATCTCATTTTTCTTCCCCACCTGAAGCAAATCCATAATTGCCGCAATAATTCTAATTAAGCTAATAACCTCAGCAATGCATACAGCTGGACATGAAGAGACACGAAGAAGAGCAATGAAGAGACTTGCAGGACAAAATATCTGGCAAGCTTTCAAGCCAGAGCGTCAGCCCCGAGGGCGGCAGGCCAGGGAGCAGGGGAGGTCTAACAGAATCTCCGACAATTAGATTGCCTCAGCCGGAGCAGCGGGGTGGAGCATGGGGCTTGATTGGTCCCCAACCAGAGAGTCCTTAGGGCAGCCGAATTTCTTTGCTCTGGCTTGACCTCTCCTAGACCACCGACGGTGCGGGAAGAGATGGAGAGAGTGAGGGAGAAGGGAGGAAAGGAATTAACACCACAGTCGCTGTGGGATTTGTCGCACCTCAAATGCCATTTACGATAGGCCCTCCCGAATCCCACTCTATAGTGCCTATTTATTTTGCCGCGTCTCTCTTGCTGTGCGGTCACTAGGAGAAGAGAGAAAGCCAAAAAGCCATTCCTGCTTGATGCCTTCGTTAGCCAGACAACGGTAGCCTGAAGAAAAATTGGATCCCGATAGGTCAAGCTTTGGCGCCTCGTTGCCTTCTTGCCGCCAGCAATCTTTTCAGTGAAAGAGAAAATACGGAATTTGCATGATTTGCAATTGGCTAATCAAGGAGGATTAAGATGAACATTGATACAGACACATTCCATTGCCCCTTCCTGACAGGGCTGGGAGAGGGAGCGGAGAGGCAGATCCATAGAGAGAAGAGAAGATCCGTGGAGAGATTGAGAGGAGATCCGTGGAGAGATTGAGAGGAGATCCGTGGAGAGAGGGAGCGGAGATCCGTGGAGAGAGGGAGATCCGTGGAGAGAGGGAGCGGAGATCCGTGGAGAGAGGGAGCGGAGATCCGTGGAGAGAGGGAGCGGAGATCCGTGGAGAGAGGGAGATCCGTGGAGAGAGGGAGATCCGTGGAGAGAGGGAGATCCGTGGAGAGAGGGAGCGGAGATCCGTGGAGAGAGGGAGATCCGTGGAGAGAGGGAGCGGAGATCCGTGGAGAGAGGGAGCGGAGATCCGTGGAGAGAGGGAGATCCGTGGAGAGAGGAGCGGAGATTCCGTGGAGAGAGGGAGCGGAGATCCGTGGAGAGAGGGAGCGGAGATCCGTGGAGAGAGGGAGATCCGTGGAGAGAGGGAGCGGAAATCCGTGGACAGAGGGAGATCCGTGGAGAGAGGGAGCGGAAATCCGTGGAGAGAGGAGCGGAGATCCGTGGAGAGAGGGAGCGGAGATCCGTGGAGAGAGGGAGCGGAGATCCGTGGAGAGAGGGAGATCCGTGGAGAGAGGAAGCGGAGATCCGTGGAGAGAGGGAGATCCGTGGAGAGAGGGAGCGGAGATCCGTGGAGAGAGGGAGATCCGTGGAGAGAGGAGCGGAGATCCGTGGAGAGAGGGAGATCCGTGGAGAGAGGGAGCGGAGATCCGTGGAGAGAGGGAGCGGAGATCCGTGGAGAGAGCGGAGATCCGTGGAGAGAGGGAGCGGAGATCCGTGGAGAGAGGGAGCGGAGATCCGTGGAGAGAGGGAGCGGAGATCCGTGGAGAGAGGGAGCGGAGATCCGTGGAGAGAGGGAGCGGAAATCCGTGGACAGAGGGAGATCCGTGGAGAGAGGGAGCGGAAATCCGTGAGAGAGGGAGCGGAGATCCGTGGAGAGAGGGAGCGGAGATCCGTGAAGTCAGTGAGGAACAGCCGCAGTCGGCAGACTCAAAATCCAGTCAATGCAAGCGAGAAAGAACCAGCTGTATAATTTATATCCATTCTCAGCTTACTAGCATAGCATGACTACAATTTGTAACAAAGGAGAACTACTATCTTAGATAACAGGCCCGAGCGCCATTGCTAGCTTTCTGGGAATCGATAGAAACATTCACTTCGCATCTCTCATCCCAGTCAAACCGGCCATGCAGTATCCGATCAATGAAGGCTTTAGAAGCTTGCCTAGAGTGAAATTACAGCCAGCTTGCTTTATTAGAAACTGCTAATCGACTGGCTAAGCGAGTGGAAAATGTCTCTGCCATGCTGGACTATCTGTCAAAAAAACAAAATCATTGTGATATCAATATATCTCACGGAGTTGAGCCTCAGATCCTCTTCATCTGAGCCGAGATTAACTAGTTGCCATATTAAATTGATATGATCTTACTGCCGAGACGATAGATTAGCCATCCACTCTATTCTTCATCAGTGATGCTGGCTAGATTAGCCATCCACTCTATTCCTTTCATCAGTGATGCTGGCTAGATTAGCCATCCACTCTATTCCTTCATCTGTGATGCTGGCTAGATT
>NIVC01002272.1:0-104890 GCA_002269645.1 Macrostomum lignano | reverse complement strand
TTTTTAGAATGAAGCAGGCATTTTTATGCATGTTCTTGATAAGTTCCATCATTTGACCTTTAATACCCTGATTATCCGTTTTGCACCAAAGGGTCGGTTGATTTAAGCTATCGAAGGCTTTTTCATAGTCAACAAATCCAATAAAGAGTTCTTCTTTGTTGTAGATGGATTGGTTTATAATGTTGTAAAGATTAAAACATTGGTCGATTGTGCTGTGATTGGGCTTGAAACCGTATTGGTATTTTGATATAAGATTGTTTGCGTATGCTAGGTTTTCGAGTCTGGATTTAATAATTTGGCAAAAGAGCTTGCCAAGAATTGGTTGAATGCAGATTCCTCTGTAATTGTTGGGGTCGGCACTGCTGCCTTTGTTTTTATAAATCGGATGAAGTGTATTTGTTATCCAACTAGTTGGGAAGGTTCCTTGTTTGAGTGCTTCGTTGAAAAGTGAGCATAGGAGGTCAGCAAGTTCGTTCTCGAGGTATTTGAGTGTTTCTACATATACTTTATCGTGCCCAGGTGCTTTGTCGGTTTTGAGCTTTTTAATATGTTTTATAACTTCTTCTTTGGTGAATGGGGCATTGAAATCCTCTAAATCAGCCAGAATAGGGTTGTCAAGGTGAAGATTGTATGAAAGTCTAATGCTGCTGTCTTGTTCAGTTACAAGATTTTGAAAGTGTATGACAAATTTTTCATCAATTGTTACTCTGTTGTTTGAGGGATTTGGTGTTTTTAATAAGTTCCAAAGTTGTTTTGTATCGTTTTGAATAAAGGCCTGGTTGATCATGTTGTCTGCACAGAGAGTTGTTTCAAATTTCCATGAAGTGAGCTTTTTTTCGTATGCTTTTTTGAGTTGTACTTTGCTTGAGAGGTTGTTGGGAGTAGGGAAGGTTTTATATCTTCTGCAGGCATGTCTAGCAGCGTTTCTTAAATCTTTAAGGAAGCGAGGCAGTGTTGAGCATAGTGGGTTCTTTATCTCTACTGTGATGTTGTTTTGAATTTGTCTAACTTTTCTACTTAATTCATTTATAAAAGCTGGGTTTTGTATGTCTAGATTTGTGATTTTGTCATTCATGTTTTTCAGGTCATTTGCGAAGTTATTGATATGTTTTTCTTGTTGCAGGTTGGGTTTATGTGACTTTTTTAGGACTCTGTATCTCGTTTTCGAGTTATTGGTTGCTTGTTTAGTTTCTGTGATTTCCTCTGTGAATTCACTTGATAGGGAGAGCACTATTTGGTTGTGGTCGCTAAAGTAGGTGTGGTTCTTTACTTTAAAGTCTTCGAGGTGTTGGAGTAAGCTGGTAGAGACAAAACAGAGATCTATAACAGAGGAACCAGATTTTGAGAGAAAGGTGAATTCACCATTTGTGTCTGATAGTGATCTACCATTGATTAGATGCAGGTTGTATGAGTCAGTAATCTGGTTACGTAGTCTACCATTTTTGCAGTTTTTCTTGTCTTGGCTTTGTCTAGTAAGTGAGATGTTTTTTGCTCTGGTGGTATATATTGAATTTAAATCTATGTAGGAGGTATTATTTATATGAGCGTTGAAGTCTCCAATAAGGAAGATGTTTTCTTCGGAGTGGTAAGCATCTAGGAGAATTGTTAGCTGTTCCCAATTTTCTTCTTCATAATATTTTGAAGACAGTGGGGGTATATAGGAGTTTATTAAGGTGAAGTTTTTGTTTTTATACTTTTTGTGTTTAAAATTTAGCGTCAAGAAGTTTTTATAATGTTTGAATGATTCTGTAACATTGTATTGTGTATCTAGTGACTTTTAGTAAGCTGTCAATAATCCACCAGATGCTCTGCCAATGAATTTACAGCCTTTTTTGTTTGCAGGCTTTCGGTATGTTATGTAGTTTTCAGACAGGTTGTTGATTTTGAGTCGCTTGTTTTCATTTTTTTGTGTCTATTATCCAAGTTTCTTGAAGGCAGAGAATATTATTGCCGGGGCTGTTGCCCCCAGGACCCCGGGTCCTGCACGTAATGGCGTGGTGAACTATCTGTGCAGTATGAGACTGGTATGGCCTTTATCCCAGCCAGCGATGCTCACACCTGCCTCCCCTGGCGGGCTGATAGCTCAAGAGACTCTGTCTCCTGATTTTCACCTTGCAAGGCGCACTTCGAAGGGTACTCGTCCCGTGGGTGTTAAGGCAGGCCCCCTTGGGCCCTGCCGAGCTGATTCGTTGGCGCCGGGTCCTGGTGTGACCATAAACGCACCCTCTAATGTCCCAGTGTAACTCCGTGCTGATGGACGCTTGGCCAGGGAGTAGTCTGGTCGCTAACGGTTCCCCTTGCGCTTTTGGGTCCCCCCGCAGGGTGGTATTTTGCTTTTTGGGGCCTGCCGCTTGGTTTGGGGTTGCGGCCTTGCGGCTCTTTGCCTGTGTTCTGCAGGAAGTCCCACCTTTTTACTTCCAGCCAATGGCTTCTAACCGAAGTAACAAACCGGCTGTGGATGACACAGTGCCTCCGGCCTCGGCTGGGGCCGTGGACTCCTCGGCCATACCACCTGCTACCATCGGGGACGCCTCGGCGAGACCCGTGGAGCCAACTCTGAGCGGTGCCTCCGAGAAGACACCTGCTACTCCAGCTGCTAAGAAACGCAGCACCACCTCTGGAGCTGCCCGCCGTCGACTTAACAAGGCGAGGCGGGCCAAGGAGGGCGGAAGCCAAACCGGTGCCAGGGGCCAACGGCCCGCGGCAGCGGAAGCTTCCCAGTCTGGGGCGGTGGCGGAAGAGGGCCTCGAGCCCACGGAAGCCCCTGCCCAGGATAGGGAGGCCGATGCAGCCGGGAGGGTGGACAGCCCACCTGAAGAAAGCTCCACTGACCCCCGGGCCTCCTACGCTGATGCGGCAAAGAGGCAACCGGCGGTTGTCATCCTGGGAAAGGACGCGCGCCTGTCTCCCGATCAGCTGAAGCAGGTGAGAAGTGCCGTTGATGGCCTCCTGTGGAAGCAAACTCTGAAGGGCACGCCTCTGAACATTCATTCGAATGCGACGAGGGACTCGTGCCTTCTCATTTGGCCCAGTGATGCTGACTCGGGTCGGCGGCTCCTTGAGCTGCTGCCCGAGCAGAGCTGGGACCTCAACCTAGCCTTCTGCAGAGAGGACGAGCGCCCCCGGACCAAGAGGCATCGAATCTGGGTCCCGGCCAGGAGCGTTGTTACCTCTGCTGACGAGCTCCGGAAAGGACTGCTAGCAGTCAACCGGGAGCTTCCCGCCGCGGGCCTAGTGGTGCATGACACCCTTAAGCGCACCGACGGCACTGGCTTCACAGCCATCCTGGGCTGTCGGACGCCTGGATGAGGCGTTATCCACACGGCAGCTTCATCAACGTCGGCCTTTGGAAGCTGCGCATCCGCTCCTACGAGGCCGACCCTCCCCGTGGCAGTGAGCAGAGCGGGCGGGATGCGGAGGCGGCCGGGGCCGAGGCGCAAGCCTCTGCTCAGACTGCCAAAGCAAACCGCCCTGCCCGGCAGCACGGCCGCGCGGGCAAAGCTGAGCGCGCTGCTGAGGGCGGAGGCGACCGACGCCCGGCGCGCAGCACCAAGCGGCGCGGCCTGTACCAGCGTGCAGCTGAGGCAGTCCGTACCGCCAAAATCTCCCAGCTGAGGCGAGAGGTCGCCGGGACGCCTAGGCGCACCAGTTCGTCCAGGGAGGGTGGGGACGTCCCAGCTGGGCCCAACCCCTCGGGGCAGGGCCGACTGGAGACGGACCCGCCTGCCCAGGCGGCTGGCTGCTCCAGGGCATTGGGCCAATCTGAGGCGGAGGACCCCATGGATGGTGGGCAAAGGGCGGCGAACGCTGCCTACTGCCTTCCGGCCAATCGGGGGCCTTTTGCTGAAGAAGAGCCCATGGACACCGGCGACCCCGACCCGAAGCCGGTGAGCGCCGAGGAGGAGGAGGAACTCCTGGCGGCTGCAACATCCGATCTGCAATGATGCCAGCGACTACCTGGTGTCTGCAGATCAACACCCAGCACTGCGTGGCGGCGTCGGTCAACCTGATGCGCACGGCAGAGCAACAGCTTCCGGGCCTGGTCTTCGTACAGGAGCCCTGGATGACTAAAGGTAAGCCAAATAATGTGCCATCTGGCTACCACTGTTTTTGCATGGCGGGCTCTCAGCCTCGCCCAAGATCTCTGGTCTTTGCTGCAAAAGCTTTTGAGGCATGGATGAGACCTGATCTCTCGACTGGGGACATCTGTGTTGTTCAAATCAATAACCTCATTCCCAATAAACCTGTGCTGGTAGCTTCTGCCTATTTCCCGGGCGATGCCCCAGTTGTCTGCGACGCGTTAGTCAACCTTACTGACTATGCTGCGTCCCATCGGTTCGAGCTGCTCATTGCAGGGGATGTGAACGCACACCACCTGCATTGGGGCAGCAAGAACATCAATAGCAGAGGCGAGGAGCTGCTGGCCTATGTCAGCAGCACTAACCTCAACTTCTGTAACGTGGGCAATGCACCAACGTTCAATAATGGGCGGTGGGCCGAAGTCATCGACACCACCATCGCCTCACCCGGACTGCTTTCCGCAGTTACGGGCTGGCGAGTGTGGGACGAGGACTCGCTCTCGGACCACCGCTTTATCCGCTTTTGCATTGGGCCGACCAAGCAAAAGCCTAAGGTCACTTGGAGTCGGAACGTCAGGAACACCGATTGGGCCGCCTTTGGCTCGAAGCTGAGCCGCGGCCTTCGGGATCTTGACCCCCCAGTGACCTCTCTGACTGCCAGGTGGTGGACGATCTCGCCTCCTCCCTGGGCGGGGCGATCACCACTGCCTTTGAAGCAGCCTGCCCCCTAAAGGCCTATAAAGGCAAGAAATCTGCTCCCTGGTGGAACCCAGAGCTCGGGGCCCTTCGGCGCCGAGCCAGGACCCTCCAAAGGCGAGCGCTCAAAACCAAAGACCCATCTGACAGAGAGGCCTATACCCGTGCGATCCACGAGTTTAAGGGCCAAGTCAGAAGGGCCAAGACGGCCAAGTGGCGCCAATACTGCGAAGGGCTTGAGGGCTCTCGCCCCGTAGCCCGCGTGGTTAAGGCACTCACTAATGACCGTTTTTCTAAACTCTCTGTTGTGAAGAGACCTGACGGCTCGGTCACAGAGAGTTCGGAAGAGACTCTAGAGCTCATGCTCAACAGTTTTTTCCCTAAATCTCCGACTCAGCAGGGCCCGCCCGACCACACAGTGGGAGGGCAAGGCCTAGCAAAGTCTATGATCACCAAAGACCGCATTATTAGAGCGGCAAGGTCCTTTAACCCGTTCAAGGCGCCTGGGCCCGACGGCATCTACCCAGCGTTCTTGCACGAGGCGGTGAAAAACCACCGCTTCCTGGACCTGCTCTGTCGTCTCCTTCGAGCTTGTGTGGAGCTGGGCTATGTACCAGTTGCATGGAGAGAGGCCCGGGTGGTCTTTATCCCCAAGCCTGGAAAGAGCGACTACCAATCGGTGAAGGCCTTCAGGCCTATCAGCCTCACTTCTTTCTGCCTCAAGCTCCTCGAGAGACTGGTGCTTTGGCGCCTACTTTCGGTCGAGCTGAAGCGCTTCCCACTCTCGCAGAACCAGCACGCCTTCCGCGCGGGCAGGTCAACCGAGAGTGCTCTCCATGTCATTGTTGACTTCCTGGAGAGGGCCGTTCTTGGCAGCGGCTTTGCCCTCTCGCTTTTCCTGGACATTGAGGGGGCCTTCGACAACGTCATCTTCGAGGCCTTTTGCAGAGCCCTGGAATCCAGGGCCACGCACCCTCACCTTGTCCGGTGGATCATGTTCATGATCCGAAACCGCACTGTTGTGGCCCACCTGAGCGGCAGCTCTCTTTCGGTGCCTGTCCTGAAAGGGGGCCCCAGGGCGGCGTTCTCACCCCCGTTCTCTGGAACATGGTCATGGATGAGTTGCTTTGCAGTGATCTCCACGACCCCATTCTCAAGGTGGGCTATGCCGATGATGTGACCGCGATATGCGCGGGCCCCTCGGTTGATACCATCAGAGACCTTCTGCAGGGCTTTCTGGGACGAGCGGAGCGTTGGGCAGACCAATGTGGCCTTAGACTCTCAGAGTCGAAAACCACAGCAGTCATGTTTACCAACAAACTGCTCTGGACCATTAAGCCCCTCACCCTCTATGGAAAGAATATTTCCATGGAGAAGCAGGTCCGCTGCCTGGGCCTCACTCTGGACCACAGGCTTAACTGGACTCCGCACATTCAAACTAAAGCCAAAAAAGCCCTGGCTGTACTGGCTCAGATCAGGCGCGCCGTGGGCACCACCTGGGGGCTCACCCCAGGAAGCTGTGGTGGATTTACACTGCCATCATCCGCCCCTCGATCAGTTACGTCAGCCTCGTGTGGGCTAGCGGCCTGAGCGTCAAGAGCAACCTCGACGCTCTCTACAAAATCCAGGGCAGAGCCTGCCGCATGACTATGGGCGCTCCACCCTCTACTCCTTTTGAAGGCATGAATGCCTTCCTCTGTGCCCCTCCTTTGGATATTTATATCAAAGGAGAGGCGGCGAAGAGCACCCGGCGTCTTCTGGATGCTGGGGTGGCCTTCAAGAAAGTGCGGGCCTTTAAGAAGCGGTCGCTTATCCCGCACTCTGACCTCTGCCTCAAGGCTCTCGAGGAGTGTGGCGGGCTCAACATCCTCACGGACTCGATCCCAGCCACCCTTCTCCTGAGCCAAAGGTATAAGGTCACCATTCAGCCTCGACACGAGGCGAGTGACAGCTGGAGCGACTCTGAAGTCCACTGTTACACTGACGGCTCTATGAGGCATGGTCTTTCAGGCTTCGGAGCTTGCGTCTTCTTCAAGGGAGAAGTGGTGTGGAGCTACTCCCAGCACACTGGGCTCAACTCCAGTGTTTTTCAGAGCGAGGTGCTTGCCATCAGCTCCTGCGCGGCAGAGCTGCGCCGAAGGCAGCTTAGCGGCCGGAAATTTATTTTTCACTCTGACAGCCAAGCAGCCCTTCGGGCCCTCTGCCGCAGCACCGCCAGCTCCAGGTCCGTCCTGGACTGCAACACCCAGCTCAACGGGCTTGCGCTAGGCAACCAGGTGGAGCTCAGATGGATCCCGGGCCACGCCGGCTTCCTCGGCAACGAGCGCGCTGACCTGCTGGCCAAGGCTGGCTCCGCCGGCGCGCTATTGGGGCCGGGCCCGGGTGCCCCCATCCCCGCCTCGGTGATCAATTCCCGCGTTAAGCGCTGGGCTGACTCCGAGCATCTCCGCAGGTGGCACGACACCCGGAATTGTAGGCAATCCCGTGCTGCCGTCCCCTGTCCCTCTCCTCTCCTGCGTAGAGCCCTCCTCAGGCTCAACCGCAGAGACCTCAGAGCAGTTAGCATGGCCCTCTCCGGGCATGGCTGCTTCTCTCGCCACCGCTTCCTTCAGGGCCAAGTACCCGAGGAGCGGTGCCCCTTCTGCCGCTCAGGCAGTGAAAACGCCGAGCATTTTATCTGCCACTGCCCGGTTTTCACCAGGGCCAGGCTTACTCACCTCGGGCCAAACCCGGTTCTCTCCGACGTTTGCAGGCCCGAGAGCATCCCGCTGCTCGCCCGGTACCTCAGGGACACCGGACGAGCTGATTTCTTCCCCACCGTCGGTGAGGAGGACCGCGCTGCAGGCGAGACCGACGGGTCCCCCTGAGCGACACCACTTCAACGGAAGTCGTTGGTCGCCAGGGGCTAGCGGAATGGGCGGTCTCCTCCGCCTCCTCGCTGCATCCGCCGGACGCCCCCTGCAGTTAAGTCAAGTAAGTCAAGAGAATATTATTCTTAAAGATTGATTCAGTTTCCAGTAGTTCAAGTTTAGGAATCATCACAGAGTCTTTTATTGTGTAAAGACCATTGATATTCCAGCTGCTAATAGTAAATTTTTCTTCATCTATTTTTTGGATAATATTGAATTCAAGTAGTTTTGATTTGATATTGTAAGGAATTTTTTTGATCTTTTGAGCATTGTTATTTCTAATAGAAATGAGGTACTCTCTAGTGTATTGTATCCGCTTTTCATTTGCTTTGATAATATTTTGACTATTTTGACCATTAACTGTTGGGGTATTTAAGTCACAGTTTACAGAGGAAGTTCAGTAGGTTTTAATGAAGGGAACTCCCCTCTTGTAGCCAATTCGGATGTTTTTCTCACCATTTTCTTGACGAGTCTTAAGCTCTTTGACAATCTTCTGCTTATATGCCCGTTCCTTTTCTGTTAAGTCGTTCTCGATACGAATACGGGAGTAGGCAGAGCCAGTTTCGCGCAGGTTCCTCAGATTACCGAAGAAGGCCGCTTTGTCGCTATCGTTGACCAGCCGAACAACGAGGGGCCTTGGTCGATTGCTGAGAGGCTGCTCGCGACCGATCCGCCTGGTGGCGACAATTGGGACAGTTGCAGGGGACACTTTGAGCCCATCCTGCATAAAGTCCTCGAGTTTAGCGTCTTCTTGGAGTCCAAAAACTATGATGTTGTTCTTCTTTATACCGCGCTGCCTGACTTCCTCCACGATTTCATCAAAGCTGATGTCGTAGGTGACAGTTTGCTTCCCACTCTCAATCGACTCTAGCTCTTCTATGCGTTCTTCGAGGGCCGTCAGCTTGACTTTGATGTCTTTAAGCAGCTCCACGCTGTTAAGAAGCGCGCGGGCATGGGTCTTGCAATCTCGGCAAGTCCATATGAGTCCATTGTCGCTAGGGCCATTTGCGATGGCGGTGAAAATTGGCTTTGCTAGGCCGGAGCAGGACTGGTGGCACCAGCGGTGACAGCTTTCGCATTGAATGCCTTCGTGCACTTCGTCGTTACAGGCTAGGCAGCTGCCATCAACAGTCTCTCGCCTTGATTTTGCGTTCGGTGGAAGGGAGATGCCTGTTGGGGATGCTTCTTGTTCTCCAACGTTGTTCTTTCGTTTGCCTTTTTGTGACATTATACAATGTTATACAATGACAGTCTCTAAATGAGGTAGTTTCGAAGAAAGCCTAATGTCGCGCGTGACTACTCGGGGCCGCCAAAAATGTTAAATTCGAGTTCATTCGTGCAGTTCACACGCATTTTCTGTTAAAAAGCCTTTGTACTATAACAAACATGTTATGTTGAAGTGTACAGTATTGATCAAAAAAACACTGTAAACGCTGCCGACTTTTCAATTTAAGCTTTAGTACAGGTAATACGATCGGTTCATAATATCTGTGCACCTTAATTTAGACTTATAAGACAAATTCAAGCTAATTATGTGTGCATGAAAGCGCGCCCCCTAGGTATTGGGTTGTATCTTTACTAGTGGTTAGAGCGTCGAACTCATGACTTAGAAGGTCGGGGTCCGATTCAAGAACCACTGTACAGGGTCCTTGGTCCGATTCAGGATCCCCACTGGAACAATTCGTGTCCTTGACCAAGACACTTAAAGTCTGCATTCTTGCTTCAGTTGTTCACCAGCTGCTCTAAAATGGGTACCCAGCATACTTGACATTAGCTAGCTCGGGTAATTGAGGGTGTGTGTGGCGACCCCCAGTCCTTGGACTGAACAGCCATCGGGGTTTAACAACTTCCCCATGGGCAGGCATAATCAATAATATATTATATTATATTATTATTATTTATTATTATTACATGTATCATGAATCTACATAATGAATATATTGTCCCAAGGAAATTCTCTTGTCATGAATGCAAAGTATATGTATATATTGCATGATATTTTTTCTCCAAACATGCATGTCAGTCGTTTGCAGACACAGAATCTTAAATAAAAATTACTATTTTACGTTTTTGTGTGTCTGTTGATTCAGACTTGATCAACACTTCCACATGTAAATTTTATAACGTATACAATACATCACAGTATACCGTATACATGTACCCTTTGTATACCGGTTTAGGGATGTGATTCAAAAAAGTTTCCCCGCAAGCCTAAAAACAATTCTTGGAGTACACATACTTTAGCAATTACTTTTGAGTAGCTATTCTCAAAGTTTTGGCTTGCTGAATGTATATCAAGGTACGCGTGCGCAACATAAGCATTTTAGGTTGAATTGCCAGAATAATAAATAACCTCGAGGTAAGCTAAATGCTTATAAATATAGTCTAGACTAGAGAGGCCGTCAAGACGCCAATCTTCTGCCACTGTACATGCATGTTTTTATGAATGCATTTTTAGCCCTTTTTCACGAGATTTACATGTATACTAAGCAAGTGTACTGTGTAGTTCAAGCCTAGTGATGTAGCGGTTCATATATAGCGCGATCAGATCAGAGGCACCGACTTAACAAGATTGCAGCAACAACCAGAACGCTTCGAGGCGATCCGCCAGTGGCTACAGCCGCCTGAGTTACTTCTTCTGGGGCAAAGCTCAGATCTGGATCCATGTACAGCGTAAAGTCAATGGGGTCTGGCGGCTTTGTTGGTTCTTGAGGGATCGGCTGGAAACCGGTGGAACCAGCTGCATGATTTGCTGGACCCGCATTTGAGCCTGCAGACGGGCCATGGCCCCTGCCTGCAGCCTGGTGAGCCTGTAGTTCGCGCAGAATTCGACCGGACGGCTTGTTGCACTCGTTCGTAGAGCAGAACTCGCAGGCACCGGTTCCGTCCGGACCGTCGCACAGCCGTTTCTTTTCGCTGCTCTGGTAACAGCCGCCAAGTATTCGGTCCTTCTGCAAGTTGGTGCGCGGTGTGAGAGCTAATTCTTAGGCTCGATAAGTGCACACAATTCGAGTATCAATCAATCAATTAATCGATTTTTACTAGTAGACTTTGACAATGACTTTCAACTCGCGATTGATCCATCCATCCATCCATTCATCTATCCATCCATCCATCCATCCATCCATCCATCCATCCATCCATCCATCCATCCATCCATCCATCCATCCATCCATCCATCCATCCATCCATCCATCCATCCATCCATCCATCCATCCATCCATCCATCCATCCATCCATCCATCCATCCATCCATCCATCCATCCATCCATCCATCCATCCATCTAGCCATCCATCCATCCATCCATTCATCCATCCAATCCATCTATCCATCCATCCATCCATCTACCCATCCATCCAACCATCCATCTATCTATCCATCCATCCATCCATCCATCCATCCATCCATCCATCCATCCATCTATCCATCCATCCATCCATCCATCCGTCCATCTATCCATCCATCCATCCATCCATCCATCCATCCATCCATCCATCCATCCATCCATCCATCCATCCATCCATCCATCCATCCATCCATCCATCCATCCATCCATCCATCCATCCATCCATCCATCCATCCATCCATCCATCCATCCATCCATCCATCCATCCATCCATCCATCCATCCATCTATCCATCCATCCATCCATCTACCCATCCATCCAACCATCTATCTATCCATCCATCCATCCATCCATCCATCCATCCATCCATCCATCCATCCATCTATCCATCCATCCATCCATCCATCCATCCATCTATCCATCCATCTATCCATCCATCCATCCATCGATCCATCTATCCATCCATCCATCCATCCATCCATCCATCCATCCATCCATCTATCTATCCATCCATCCATCCATCCATCCATTCATCCATCCAATCCATCTATCCATCCATCCATCCATCTACCCATCCATCCAACCATCCATCTATCCATCCATCCATCCATCCATCCATCCATCCATCCATCCATCCATCCATCTATCCATCCATCCATCCATCCATCCATCCATCCATCTATCTATCCATCCATCTATCCATCCATCCATCCATCGATCCATCTATCCATCCATCCATCCATCCATCCATCCATTCATCCATCCAATCCATCTATCCATCCATCCATCCATCTACCCATCCATCCAACCATCCATCTATCCATCCATCCATCCATCCATCCATCCATCCATCCATCCATCCATCCATCCATCCATCCATCCATCCATCCATCCATCCATCCATCCATCCATCCATCCATCCATCCATCCATCCATCCATCCATCCATCCATCCATCCATCCATCCATCCATCCATCCAACCTACGGTGGCCGCCAGTCTCAGGTAGCAGTACTGCACACCTCGACTGCAGAAGTACGCCACGGCGCTCTCCATCCGATAGGGCTGCACGAGGTTGCTGAGACACCGCAGCGTATTATTCACTATCTCACCCTGCAGCTTCAGATTGCAAAAGCTCGCATGGCACAGCCGGCATTTGTAGCCCGGTGGAAGCTGTTTAGGACAAATATCCTCGCAGCCGGCCTTGTAGCTCTGCAGGAAAAGATTTTTAAAGAAACATTTTAACTCGTCATAGGCAAAATAGGTTCCATTAGTTTTATAACTGTTTCGATTTTTCAAAAAGTATCAACAACACCTAAATTGTCTTTTCATTTTCTTCATCTTTCGGCGCCCCTTCCTTAGCTTAAATTCCTCTAAAGCAGACAATATCAGACATTATTTTGCGACAGCTAATCTCCAAACTTTTGAGCTGTCCTTTAGAGCATCATCTCTGATCTCCAGACCCCTAACCTGTCCTTCGGAGCATCATCTCTGATCTCCAGACCCTAACCTGTCCTTCAGAGCATCATCTCTGATCTCCAGACCCTAACCTGTCCTTCGGAGCATCATCTCTGATCTCCAGACCCTAACCTGTCCTTCGGAGCATCATCTCTGATCTCCAGACCCTAACCTGTCCTTCGGAGCATCATCTCTGATCTCCAGACCCTAACCTGTCCTTCAGAGCATCATCTCTGATCTCCAGACCCTAACCTGTCCTTCAGAGCATCATCGCTGATCTCCAGACCCCTAACCTGTCATTCGGAGCATCATCTCTGATCTCCAGACCCTAACCTGTCCTCCAGAGCATCATCTCTGATCTCCAGACCCCTAACCTGTCATTCGGAGCATCATCTCTGATCTCCAGACCCTAACCTGTCCTTCAGAGCATCATCTCTGATCTCCAGACCCCTAACCTGTCCTTCAGAGCATCATCTCTGATCTCTAGACCCTAACCTGTCCTTCAGAGCATCATCTCTGATCTCTAGACCCTAACCTGTCCTTCAGAGCATCATCTCTGATCTCTAGATCCTAACCTGTCCTTCAGAGCATCATCTCTGATCTCTAGACCCTAACCTGTCCTTCAGAGCATCATCTCTGATCTCTAGACCCTAACCTGTCATTTGGAGCATCATCTCTGATCTCCAGACCCTAACCTGTCCTTCGGAGCATCATCTCTGATCTCCAGACCCCTAACCTGTCATTCGGAGCATCATCTCTGATCTCCAGACCCTAACCTGTCCTTCAGAGCATCATCTCTGATCTCCAGACCCCTAAACTGTCCTTCGGAGCATCATCTTCGATCTTCAGACCCCTAACCTGTCCTTCGGAGCATCATCTTCGATCTCCAGACCACTAACCTGTCCTTCGGAGCATCATCTCTGATCTCCAGACCCTAACCTGTCCTTCGGAGCATCATCTCTGATCTCCAGACCCTAACCTGTCCTTCAGAGCATCATCTCTGATCTCCAAACCCTAACCTGTCCTTCGGAGCATCACCTCTGATCTCAATAATTTTGAGCTGTACATCAGAGAGCATCACCTCTGATCTGTACATTCGCGACTCATTATCTAAGCATTACCTAGCCCACTCCACACCGCCACTCACCACGTATCTACCATCGCCAAAAACTGATGGCCCTTCTAACTCGGCGCACCTAGACGTCTTCGGACACATCACAATGTCAACGGCTCGCGCCCAGACTTCGTACGGGTCGCGAACCCCATAGTCGCAGTCGACACTTGCTCGGCCTATTTTGACGAGAAAGTCTTGCTCGTCGTTGATCACCACAAAGCCGTCGCCAGAAACTGCTGAGTGCGTCAGAGCTGTGCGGAAGGGTTGGCTGTTGTAGTGCCGTCAACACTCGGCAACTTCAGTCAGTAACTTCGGTCAGTGTATACGCAACTCAAACACAATTTACCTGATACGTTGATACCAAAACCCGCTAATATTACGACAAACAAAACAAACACTTCTTGGAAGGATTCCGTCATGGTCTGCTTTGACGCAGTCAGTTACGAAGAACATAAAGCAAAAATCATGTATATCAGCGCTTATGTGTGATTACCTGAAGTGCAACTGCACTGTGGCTCTTTACTCTGGTTGACTTTTTGATTTAAATATGCTTGCTAATTCTATATTATTTTCAACTTCCATAGACAACAAATGACTCCACCCAATAAAATTATTCTTAATTTTTCATATTCAACATTACACACAAGCTCACGAGTAAATACGTACATCTACCTATACCCACCTCTAAAGTCAGCTTTACCCTCTCCTCAGTCAGCCTCACCCTCTCCTCAGTCAGCTTCACCCTCTCCTCAGTCAGCTTCACCCTCTCCTCAGTCAGCTTCACCCTCTCCTCAGTCAGCTTCACCCTCTCCTCAGTCAGCTTCACCCTCTCTTCAATCAGCTTACATGCAGCTGATCAAAGCAACTAAATGATAAAAGCAAGTTTTTTAATCGCAGTTTCTTTCTCACCGTCTCAAAACTTGTAGTGCTGCTATAAAAGAATCGATAAATCTCTTGTCAATTTCTGTGGAAAGAGGCTTCCAAAAATTATAACAAAGGAAGAGTGTTGAACAAACTTGTTTTACAGCAAACTTCCTTTTTCCCATAGCCGTGAAGTTTCTGAGGTTGAAACATGCTGTTGAACCAGGGAAATTAAATGTTAAACAAACTTTGCGGTAAAATGTTTCAGATAATAAATCTTTGTATAACAAACGGAAATTAAAAAAAACTTTACATGCATGTGGATCTGCCGTTTCTATGGAGATTTGCTTGAAGAGAGAATTGCCTTCTCTGCTGAAGATACATTTGAGTGACACAAAAACTTGACTAAGTGTGTTTTGTTTTACGCAAACTTAAGTTGTTTAACATTAGCTAAGGCAGTTTTATTTTTGAAAGAATTTATCCAGACATCCATCTTAACAGTCAGTTATGCCATCTACACAGGGGAATCAAGGGAGTCAACTGACAGGTCCGAGTCTTCAATGAGATATATATCAATGCTGCTTGAATTTCAAATAAAAATAATATCAATAATTTCTTTGATTACACCTGCCCTAATTGGGCAGATGTGCAACCGACAGCTCAGCCGCAGCTATTGCGCGGCGCATCTGAAGGCTGCGTACGGCTGTTCAGTCCAAGGACTGGGGGGGGGGGTCGCCACACGCACCCTCAATTACCCCAGCTAATGCTGGCACCCATTTTACAGCTGGGTGAACTGAAGCAATGCTCGTATCTTGTCTTGCTCAAAAACACAAATTTTACCTTCAAGTCGTGAGTCCGATGCTCTAACCACTAGGCTACGACCCACTTTGAATTTGTGCATTTGTTATAAATAGGATAGATCTTCGAGTACAAATAAAGAAGAGACGTAGATAGTGATCAAATAGGTTTCTATACGCAAAGAGAGTTATCGAATAAAAATTTAGTCGTTTTATGTTTGATATCTTTTTCGATTCTTGATTTCCTTGCTTTACAGAAAAAAACGTTGATTTACTCCGCGACATCACGGGATGCTGTACACCGAATTCTGCGAACTACCGCCGCAGATTTCGGCGGAATTGCCGCTGCACGGGAGCCGGCAGTCGGTCTCGGGAGCCGATCCGTGGCGTCCATAGTTCTGGTCGCAGTAGCAATCTTTGCTGTTCTGCAAGCCGAAGTACTTGTACCTGCCAGATCGGCAGTAGTTCAGGCACACCAGACGGGACATTAAATCCGAGGTTTTGTAATCCTTGTCCAAATCGAGTTTCGAACTGCTGTCTGCATAGCATCCAATGTAAGCTGCAAAGCATTGTATGGAATAAATTATATAAATTGATGAACAATATGATGACAAACATGCCGATTATACTTCAGAGCCTCGATCTATGACTTACTAGCCCCAGAAAGTGCAGTGATGGTCCTGACTGCTGCAGTGGTGGCCCTGACTGTAGTGCGAACTGCAGTGGTGCTGCTGCTGACTGCAGTGGTACTTGACTCCGTAGTACCAACCGTAGTGGTTGTAGCTTCGGCAGTTGTCGTCTTCTCAGGCTTGGCACTGGCCACCCAGACTTGCCGTCCAGGACATCCCGTGGAGGACACTTCGGCGGCAGTCTTGGCAGCGAGCAGGTTTGCCAGCTGGCTCGAGTTCAACAGGCCGCAGAGACCGTCGGAGTCGCGGTAGATGGCGGCCGAGCATCCCAGCGCCGATGTGGAGTCGGCGGCCGCGGCGCACTGGCCGAGGCACAGCATCAGGTGGCTCTGCCGGGCCGTCCAGCTGGCAACTCCGGCCGCGATGTCGGAGGCTGGACAAGCGCGTCGAAGCAAGTCGAATTCGATCCCGGATATGACGCCGGCGGCAGCGCTGTCTAGGCAGACAGTCGAGCCGACCAGGCAGACGGCAACCAAAATAATCGAGGACCAATTAATAATTTTCAGTTGCATTTTTTATATTTTCAACTGTCACAAGCTTTTAGAATCGTGTTAATCAAATTTTAAGCTCATGAGAGCGGCGGGTTTTATAGCGAAGGCATGACAAGCTAAAAACCAATGGAAATCGCTGCTCGAGATCTGCCTTTGGGATTGGATGAGGCTTGCATCCAGACGCAGATAAAATTTCAACAAAATATGCGGAGTTTCAAAAACAGCTTCGTTGTGTGCATATCCTACTTACAGTAGAATTTTTACGGCCTACAAAATGTATAAAAGTATAAAAATAAATTATCAATAGTTGAAATGTAAGGAAAACCTGTGGCGTACCCAAAAAGGGGAACCCCTCATAATTGTCCCTTCAAAGGTACGGCCCCTTCATACGAGTAAAACTTGCATTCCTCCCGGACCTAAGTGAAAGAAACAGGGGCGCCAACCAAGAGACAGGGGCGCCAACCAAGAGACAGGGGCGCCAACCAAAAGACAGGGGCGCCAACCAAGAGACAGGGGCGCCAACCAAGAGACAGGGGCGCCAACCAAAAGACAGGGGCGCCAACCAAGAGACAGGGGCGCCAACCAAGAGACAGGGGCGCCAACCAAGAGACAGGGGCGCCCACCAAGAGACAGGTAGAGCCCACCAAGAGGTCGAATTTTTAAATCGCATCTTTTATAAGCGTTGCCGTCCACTCCAGTTAAGGTTTCTGCATGCGCTACTGCATTACATCGAGTTTTGGTAATTATCACACGGCGATAAATACTTACGTAATTTTTAATAATTCTGTTTACGTTCGTTTGCAAATTTTGTCTCTAACTGCTTCGCATTTCAGTGCAAATTTTATATATTCAATTGCTTTTATCTTGCTGTGTCTAACGTTTAAAGATAAATTTAGCTCATAGCTTTCCGCACAGCTGTGTTTCCGTCTGTGCGCACTGGTAGAACAGGAGATAGAGTGCTGCAACTCTGCTTTCCGTACAGCCGTCTCTATACTCTTGTACAGGCATCAAAAAGCTGAACTTCCATTTCTCCCCTGGTTGGCTGGGTTCATTGTACTTGTGAATGTTCATCTATTACTGCACCTAGAAATACAGTGTTTCAATTTAATCTGTACAGCAGAACAATGCTGTGTGCACATTGCTTGCCTTCATAGCTTGTAGTCTTTTATTTAATGCGGCGCTTTAAATTCCATAGGAGGGCAGTTTAAAGACGATTGTTTGAACCGACTGCAGTCGGCTTGTAATCTTAGCAATTTTGCTGCTAGAACTATCAACAGCAGAGTCATGGCAGCTGCACCAACAGCCGCTAGAGACATATTCTTTGCTTCAGTTATGGCAGGAGACAACCGGACTGTATACAAGTATCTGACGCAAAATCTTGAACCAAACGTCTCAGACGATCAAGGCAGAACAGGCCTGCACTTAGCAGCTCTGGGCGGTCATCAAGATGTGTTTAACACTCTGCTGAGCAAAGGAGCCGACCCAGAGCGGAGTGACAAGCAGGGCATCACACCTCTGATGTGCGCCAGCCAGAAGGGAAACGAAGCCACCATCAATACTCTGCTTTCAAAAGAAGTTGACGTTTCTAAGACAGACAGCGGTGGTAGGTCTGCTGTATTTTATGCTCTGAAGAAAGGACACGTAAAAATTGCTGAAAAGCTTGAGCAGCGGAAGTCCTGCATTCGGAAAATTTGCGAGGAGCACTTGACTAGTCTTTTATTGAATGCAACAAAGAAAAATTGGATAGAAGTGGTGCAATTCCTCAAAGATCGTGGCTGCGACGTGACTCACAGTAGCAAGCAGCGGGTGGCGTGTGAAGCAGGCCTTCTTGGTCACACCGACATACTCAAGTTGCTCGATGTGAAACTCGATGAAAACACAGCCGATGGGCGAAGCCCTCTGCGCGGAGCCGTGCAAAATGGATTCTACGATACAGTGAAGTACATGCTGGAAAGTGGCTGTGACGTCACAACTAATGACGAGATTGCCAAAGTCGCTATTCTCAATGGACACTGTACAGTTCTGAAGCTTCTTCGTAAGAAAGGAGCTCCTCTGTTCGAAGCAGATGAAGATGGAGACACACCTGTCCAACTTGCAATTCTATATGGGACCTATGAACTCTTTAGCTACTTAGTTGAGCAGGGTTGCTCACTCGAGTCAAGCAAGAGGATGGGACCGCTGTCTCACATTGCTGCTAGGAAGCAGAATCTTGAGGTGTTAAAATACCTGGCTGAGAACACAGGGACCATTGATGAGGCTAACCCAGATAACGGAGAAACTGCACTCCTTGTAGCGTGTCAGAGAGGGCCAGTAAAGTTGGTGGACTTTCTTCTGGAGAAAGGCTGCAATCCGAGTCACAGAAATCATAAAGGGGTGACTCCAGCCCTCAGGGCAGCAAGCTGCAAGCTTGAGGAAATTTTGCTGCTTCTGGCAGAGAAAAACGCAGACTTAGTGGCTCCCAATCTGCATACAGGTGATACGGCAATTCTTGCTGCAGCTAGAAACAAATCACTCTCGATGGTCCGTCTACTGGCAGAAGCAGGCATCAAACTCACTACAAAAGATCGGAACGGCAAAACTGTTGCTTTTCACGCCGCCGCGACGAACAACGAACCTCACATGATACCCGAAATTGAGGAAAGAATTTGAAACTTGCAATTTTATTCACAATAATTGACTTAATTGCAATTTCTTTCTCATAGAACTTGCAATTTTCTCAACTTTCATGTGCGCTTTAGATGCTTATGTAAGTAGTGTTAAAGACATATCAAGAAAGTGAAATTCTTGCAATCGCATTGCAAAGAATATTGCAATTTTTTCAATTTCAAATATGCTTTAAATATTACTTGTATAGTAGTAGATAAAAAATATCCTTGCTACTGGTACATTTACATCGCATCTATTACATGTAGATTGCCAAAAGAAATTATTTTTTAACGATTACATGCAGATTCTGACGAGTACAGAAAATGAATTGCAATATATTGAAGCATAGTATAGACAAAGTCTTCGGAATTGAGGTATAAAATGATTTATATAAGCTGCAAATATGCACAATATAAGTTGTACTTACATGATTGCATTTTCACGACTCCCTGAACAAATTTAAAGTGTTCTAAATTCTTACAAACAAATAAAATTGATTTTTCTTAGAAATCTATCTGCTTTGTATATTCAATAGAAAGTGTATCTACCATTTTAGGAATTTTTTGTTTAAAAGTGTAACAACTTTGCTAAATTTAAAAAGCAGCGCGCCTTATTGCTCCGATATTGGTCGACGTAGTATTGCTGCTTTCTTGCTCTTGCTTGTTGTTGTTGCCTTCTCCTTTGTTGTTTTTACTAGCTTTTTTATCATTGTAATTGAAATTGAAGGCTAGTAATGCCACTTGCTTTTCACTTGTCGTAAATGACAAGAACTTAGCCTTGCTATTTACTCTTGTAGTCTTGACTTAAGATTGTAAAACTCAAAAAAAGTTTTTTAGTTTATCTAATTCTAGTCCTATTATTGCTAGCTATTACTAATAAGTATTGACTAGTCTAGCTAGCATTATTGGAGTTTGTCCAATTCATTTTTCATAGCTCCTTTTATAAAATACTAAAAGCTACCAATTGTCTATGTACTATGTCATTGTTAATGTTTTGTCAACTCTGTATTTGAACTTTATCTTTTAGTTTCATACATGTAATTATACTTTTCTATCATTTTCTTATATCTAGGACTAGAGCTCTCTCAGTATCAGGCAAGTGCATACAATTAATTTTAATACTGCATTGGCACTTTGTAGACTAAAATTTTGTATTAATAAGTTATACTTTAATTGTAATTACATCGTCATTGGTCATTACATTATGTATTTCAATTCAAAATTATTTTAGTAGCTCTACTATTTATAGGAGCTATACATTAAATTAAATTAGTGAAGCATGAAATTGAACATCATTGTTTAATAGGCAATTAGCTAGGCCTACAAATAGGTTTTTAATTAATGTAGCTATAGCTATTTTAAAAACATTTACTTTTTTCTAATTAAATTAATTGATGTATTGTCTAAAAGTCAAACTGAAGCTTATCAGGTTATTAAATGGTACAGCATAATATATGCAAAAGATAGTTGAGTAAGTAGGTATATACTAGATTACTAACTTAATCAATGACTTAATGACTAGGCCTAGCTATGAGCGTATAATCATTTGTATAGCTTCTGTTTACTAATTAGCTACTATTTTAAGGTATTTAATATTTTGGCTTCTATTGATATATTGTCTGTTAGACTATATATCATATCACTATATCTAGATTGTTTTATGAAAATCTTGGTTGCAAGTTTTCAAAATGATATTTTATGATTCCATATACAAATTAATGGTATGCCAAAATTCTAAAATGAAATCTATATAAATAAATAAAATAAGTGGCTCAAAAAGCTATTTTGTTTTTATAATCTATTATAATTATTTTATAATTATTAATTATATAATTATTTTATAATTATTATTTATAATATAATACTCTTTTATAATTATAAAGCAGTGCAACTTCAACTCAATACTCAATTGTGTTTCTCTTCATGCCAAGAAATGAACACACAAAAGCGAAGGCATGCTGCAGACAAATTTAACCAACCATTGCCTTTCGAGTTTGTGCTTCTATGGTTTCCTAAATTGAATTCTCATAGCGGGCCAATGTACATAAACTCTAATGTACATAAAGTATGTTCTTTGACGCTTCGGTGAGGAGTATTGCATTTCTGCAATTATTGAGCTGAATGGCTTAACGGAGCGCATTGCGATGGACGAGCAATCTGTCGAGGAGCTTCGAGCTGTTTTGTCCGAATGGTTTGCAGCCTACAACTGGAGATCTGTGCGAGCATCGTTAAATCAAATGTTTCGTGACATTTCTGGCAAGCGTAAGAAAGACAATACTGGAAACCATTAAGTATCAGTTATAGCCTATAGGAATAACATTAAATAAGCAATCACTAAATCACTGCAAGGTAATCACTGTAATTGACTTCTGGAAGCTCTTACGAGCTTCAGGCTGGCAATGTTAGGTAGCCTTAAAAAGTAATGTCTAAGTAAGATCATGGAAAGGCGATAAAAAATTATAAATAAGCGAAAAGTGAATCCTAACTTTATCTGGGATCTTTTTTTAAATATTCAATTCTACAAAATAATTACCTGTGGGTTCTTAGAAAGTCTCATTTCGGAATCTTGAAAGGTTTTAAACTTAAAAGTATCCAAAAGCTTCATCATAGATGTGTAAAAGGCTTCATCTTTAAAGTTTTAACTGCTTAGATAAACATGCTGATGCAGCCAGCACCCCTGAAAGTTAAAATATTGTTTAACTAATAAATTATGTTTATTTAGAACGCTTTTGCACTTCGAATGTAAAAGAATTTTTCAATTAGTTTCAATGTTCAGTGTGCTTATTCATGGTTTAATAATAATTTTTCTAAATAGTTAAATAGTAATATTTTAATAATAATAATTTTTACTAATCTATGCAAGTATTTTCTTGTATCTTATGCATCGTTTTTTGCCCGTAAAGGTTTATATTTAGTATCTGTTTGTAGTTTTATTTTTTAATATGTAGTAAAGTGAAATAAAAAATTACAATGAAATGTATTAGATTGAAAAATGATTATAACATCTTATTGAAAAATTGCAAAATTTAATGTATTCCGAAATAACACAGGTGGTTTTTACTGTGTCTTAATTACTTTTCTGGGTTCAATTCTGAGCAGATATAATGAAAATTGCAGATCGAGTGCTAAATTTGGGAAGTCTTAAAATTTACCTGCACTATAATACGAGCGTATCAATATTCTGAAGTGCCACTCCAACGGCAATTTCTAAGCTCTTGAATTGCAATTTTATGCTCAATTAAATTGTAATTTTAAGCGTGATTTCGTGTAATTTTATTGCACTTAATGAACAATTTGAGTGCAATTATTGCGCAATTCTTGCCCAATTTTTTTCAATTTTCTCACGTAATTTTGTGCAATTTTGCGCAATTCGCGTCACCATGTGCTCTGCTGAGGTATTTGCGACAGAAAAACGTGGCACTGGAAGAAGCAGACATCACTGGGACGACTCCGCTCATAATGGCTGTCAGGGCCAAAGCTTTCGATGCAGCAAAGTATCTGACCGATACACCACACGCTTGTGACGTTAATCACCAAGATAGTATGGGACGGACTGCTATGCATTATGCAGTGCTCACTGGCAGTTTGGATATTGTCAAGCATTTGCACAAGAATGGTGCGGATTTAAGTGTCGTTGATGAAGAAGGAAACTCACCCCTCCTTGTTTGTCTAATTCATACTAGTAACCTCGAAATTTTAAAGTACTTGGTCTTGCAAGGTGATAAGGATTTGCAAGCCACCAATGACAAACTGCAGAGCGCACTGCACATTGCTTGCACCAAAGCAGACAATGATGCAGCAATGGTCCTGCTGGAAGCCACATCTCCTACCGAAACGGAGGACAAGACCGGGTCAACACCGTTCATGCTGTGCGCTGCTCAGGGCAGCGAGTCCCTCGCCATCATCAGCAATGCCATCAATGCCGATGTGAACAGGAGAAATTTCCTCGGCGAAAATGCTCTTCACCTGGCAGCGAAGACCGGTAATGCAAAAATCGTTCGCTACTTTGCCATGTTCGGCTGCCGAATTGACCAGGAGGACAAGATGGGAATCACTCCACTGATGATTGCATGCTTTAAGAAGAACCCTGCGATGACCGAGTTCCTGATCAGCAAAGGCGCAGACGTAAACACGGTCACGCACAAAGGAACAACCCCAGTACATTTTGCATGCTATTACGGATCGTTGGAAATTTTGAAGCTGCTTCACGAGCACAGTGCTGAGCTGGACAAAGCCGACCTCGACGGAGTCACTCCAATCATGCTGGCTGCAGCCAAGCAGAATGAGGAGTTTCTTAGCTTTCTCTGCAGCCAGGGATGCAACTTGAGCAGAACCGACAACTCGATAAAGACCGCTCTACACTTCGCAATAAATGACAACAATGAGTCAGTCATTGACTTTCTCATCAGCAAAGGGCTAGATCCCAATGCGCTTGACGAGTCAGGGACATCACCAGTTCTATTATGTGTTAAACTGAACAGAACTTCAATTCTGTCTCTGCTCAGCAGCAGGGGAGTAAGTTTGACCGAAATGTTCGATAACAATTCGTGGAGCGCTGCTCACTACGCCTGTCAGCAGGGAAATGTTATCCTGCTCAAAGAGTACAAAGGCCAGTTGTCGATCAGCAGCCGCACAGCTGACGGAGAGAACTGCCTCACCATTGCCTGTCTGAACGGCCAAGAGGAAGTTTTGAAGTTTTTGCTCGAGCAGCGGCCCAACATTAACTATAAAAATGCTCGCGGACAAAACTCCCTTCACATCGCAGCTCAGAAGTCGCATCTGAGTTTGATTCCTTTGCTGCTGAGGGCGGAAATTCGAGTTAGCGAAAAGGACGGTGAAGGCACCAACGTGCTGCACATTCTGAGCAGCAAAAATTCCTCGTCACACCCAGACAGAGCTAAGAGGGAAAATGAATCCAAGCAGCAGCAGATAAATAGAATCAAGCGATCATCTTCGCAGAAAGATCAGAGTCGAGTGATCAAGCTAATTGAAAGTCAGGGAACCAAGAAGAGTTTACCAGAAGGTTGCGTCAGCAAGAAAGAACTGATGAAGCAAATTACAAGTGTTGTAAAGGCTGGGCTGAACGCCAATGAAGTCAACAAAGAGGGAAGAAGTGCCTTGCACTTTGCTTGCGCCTGTGGTAGTCGGAAAGTGATGAATCTGCTTTTGAAAAACGGTGCTGCTCCAAACCTCACAGACAGCAATGGAAAGACCCCGATCTTCACCGCAATCAGACACGGGAAGATCGGTGCTGTGCAACTTCTGTTGCGAAAAGGTGCAAATCCAAACGTCTATAGTGTGACAGGAGACACGCCTATGTCTGTTGCTGTGGCTCTGAACGAAACCGTTATTACTCATATTCTTCAAGAGCAGAACGGTCACTTCGACAAAGACGTGGCTCTTAAGAATGTTACTTTAAAGGCAATATTCAAGGCAGGAAACCTAGATCACTTCAAGTATCTGGTGACTTTTGGCTTCGACGGCAAGAAAAAGCAAAAAGACATGACTCTATTACATCACTTAATTTTGCTTGGTGACGCAAACTTGCTCAAAGAGTTCATCAAATTCAACCGTGAGTTAGCAAAAGAGATTGTAGACTCTGTGGATGCCGACGGAGACACAGCGCTTCATTTGGCCATCATGAGAGGCAGGCTGGACATGGCGAGAATGCTGCTCCAACTCGGATGCCGCACGGACCTCAGAAACAACAAGCAACATTCCGTTTTGCACGTCGCTACAATCGAAAACAAGCTGGCGCTGGTGAAGTGGGTCTGCGACAACTGTCCAAGCTCCTGCCAACCAGACACTGCTGAACCAGAGGCCCGCTCACCTCTACACCTGGCAGCGAACAAAGGAAACCTGGAGGTGTTCAAGTTTCTTGAGCAGAAGGGGTTCTCTGCAGCCATCAAAAGTAAAGACGGCATGAACTGTGCTCACTATGCAGCCATTGAAGGCACACTGTTATGCAAAGAGGTCCATGAAAGGTCCGAATGTAATAATCGGACCTCTTGGTCAGATGAGGTCCAAAACAGGAAATTGCAAAAATGGTTTCTTTAGTCCTAGAAATTGAAGGGTTAATGAAATTAAGTTGGATGAACCTTTTCAGAAAACAAATACTTTTGTGCGAGGGCAATCTGTACATTCCCTGAATCCAAGACCGAGCCATACCTTTTAGCATCCGTTCCTTCCAGCAACACAATTAAAGGCGCTACAAAATTTGCTAGCAGCAAAAATTATGAAAACTCATGAAATGTATAAAAGAATAAAATAGTTTTCTCACCTAACTTACTAATATACTTTTTTGTTTAAGCTTTTTAAGTTTAAAATTGCATGAAATGGGCTGAACAAAGTTACAATACTCGATACAAAACTCGATAGCTTTTGATATTATAGCTTGTGGCAGGGTCGTTCGCAAATTCTAGGAGGAGCAAAAATTTTAACAATTTTCCAAACATTTACTATTGTTACTGCCATATTGAAAATAATAGGACACTTTTATCTGTCAATAAAGATAATTTTTGGGTTGAACTTTATCATACAACAGTGTTTTTAATCATCTGGCGGTATTAAGCGATAATTAGCGTTGAAAAAAATCAAATTCAATCATTTCACCGATGTTAATTTTTGATACTACAAGATGTCTGTAGCTAAAAAAAGTTGTTGTTGTGTTGAAACCTTGCTATATTACATTTAAAATGAAAGCTTATATAAATTTAATTTAAGAATTTTTTAAAGCTCAATAAACTGCACTACAAATGATTTTATAGACGCTTAACTGTACGCCTAGCATTTCCGGTGGGATAGCCTCTTTGCGTCTCACAAAATGTATTTTTCGGCTGACGTCTAGAATGCGTGCTTAAAATGATACATTTTGATGCAGATAATTAGAAAAACATGTCTTATTATCTTTTTGTAAAAAATTGTTATGAAATAGAGCACTATTGTTGATAAAAATAATTAAAAGCAACCATGCATCGCAATAAACTCCTACTTTGAAGCACAAAATAAATATCCTGTAACCACACTAGCATTCTCCATGGAGCACCTTTTGAGCTGAAATTTTACACAGATATCCAGTAAAGTAAACTGAGCAAATGATTTTTTTGTTTTTGAAAATACTTCAATTTGGCTATGTATCAGTTAGTTCATTGGACATATTTATTATATTTTTATTAAAATCCTTGTAACCAAGCTACAGAGAAACATGTGCAAAACTGGACCTTGAAATTTGACCTGAATGATCAGCAAATGTGTATCTCTAAATGATTTTTTTGTTTTCATCAAGTCATTCTATGCTAATTTTTTCTGAAGGGAAAGATACCATATATTTAGAGTCAATAGGGGAAGCATTTAAACTTATTTAATAGTCATTAAAATTGCAACTATATTATTATAATATAGTAATACTATTATACATGTATTATATAGTAATATTAACTTCTAAGATGCCCTTATAAATTTAAGTAAAGACAACAGGCCTTAATTAATTAATCAGCATTTTGAAGAAACTGACCTTATACAGATGGGCCCCAAGCTAAGAAATGAATGTAGAGCTTATTTCGTGTAAGGTATAAAAATCAATTTATTATAATAATAAATACTCCTAATAAATTGGTTAAATTAGTTATTTACCTTGAATTAATTTAATTTAATAATTAAATATATAAATTTGTTTCACTTCTTACTGCATTTAAATAGAGTACCAGTACCTCTCTACTATACTATAGAAGTATAGTAAAAGTATGGTAAAAAAGTATAGTAAAAAATTTTCTTTGGTTTAATCCCTGCTTGCCTCAGTTTTTTAGTCTTAATACGAGCTAGATAGTAAGTGTTGATTAATTTGCTCCATCACCTTTTGCCACGGAAACAGCACATGTCGGACATGCAACACTCTTCCTGATCCCTGGATCCAAGATGACTGCTTCTGCTTCTTCAATGCTTGAAAACTGAGCTCATGGAGCTTTAGGTTATGCTGTCAGAGTGCTGCTGCCGGTGCTGTGTGTGTATGTGTGTGTCTTCTGTGGGTAGGTTCCCTGTCCCTCAGTTTAGCCACTGTTGTGGGCTAACTGGAGGAATTGCCGTTGTCGGTGCTGCAGGTGGCACTGCATGGTAGTATTAACGCTGTCAGTGACGCTGGCAAAGGCTTGGACGAAGCTAGGTGCCGTCATTGTCAGAAGGACATGCGTGTGCTGCTTAGACCAGTGCGCACATTCGACTGGACTCGTATCTGGTGCAGTCTGGTGTATTCACTGAGATTGTGTGGATCTGCCTCCTCGCATCACCTCAACCAGGCTCAATTTCTTTTGTAGAATTTTCGTGCGCTGCTTAACTGCATCTTGTGCCTGCTGAGTGATGCCAAGAATTGTGCCACACAATAGTTTGGCCCATAAACTACTCGTATATTATACATATGTATGCACAGCACACACACACGCAGTTCATTCATATTAAATGTACTAGTTAATGGAATTCTCATCTCATGAGCTCTAGTCTATCGACAAACCTGAAATTACTAGAATATCTAGATAGAACTAAACTTCTTTGAGCAACGCGCTGCGCTGCGAGCAAAATGCATGTAGATTCCTTATAGCGCAACTAATTACTGAAGTAAAAGTGTAGTACAGTCTACAGCCTGAAGTAGCCTGTGTAAGATGCGGAGGGATGATTTTTGCATAGGAAGCCACTAAGGTAAGGTTGATGGAACTATGGGGAGGTGAGAGATTCAAAGCGAGGGACGGAAGCCATGCATAGTTCGATCATAAGTTTGATTATTGCAAGAGTCTGCTGGGGATGCATTAACGAGAGGCGGACGAGAGCATAGAAATAAAGCGGGCTAAATATATTAATACACAAAATTACATGTACTAGCTAGTAATTTCAGAATGGTCAGCGACTCCTCCGATTTGTATCCGCGACCGCGTGCCCACAAATCCCCCGGCAGACCCTGTCGCAGTTGGTGGTTGTGCACAGAATACAATGTTAATTTTCGAGCTTCTCTGCAAAAAATGCGTGATGCACTCAAGATGCGTGCTAAAGTCTACTTCTTTGATTGATGGCTGGGTTTTGCCTTTTCGCTTGTGATCATCAAAAGCTTGGGCGTCATTGCTACGTTTCAGTGTGCGCATTATGTCTGGTTATCATATTATGTGCATGTGCAGTGTCTTTTACCTACATTTTTGTTTGTCTCTGTTTCCTGCATGCTCTTTCGCATTTTTACACCTCGCACATCCTCATTTTTCTCAATTAACAAGTGAATTCTTTTCTTAAAGACTAATTGCTATTTTAGTTAAGCTAGTAGGTTTTTGGTAATTAAATAATTCAATTTTGTCTATTTTCCAAAAAGTTTCAAAAAATGAATTAATTAAAATAAATTTGAATTATTTCAAGTTAATTGGAGTAAAATGTCTAATAAGTAACTATAATTTTTTATTTTAAGTACATGTAGCTTTGGTATAAGTATTAATGTAATAAGTACTTAAAGTAAAATCAAGCAAGTTATAGTTTTCAGAAATTATGCTACAAATAATCAAATATATACTAGAATCCGAATTCCTTTATTAAGGAACATGCAGTTGATATTAAATCCACAATGTGCTTTTTGGTGTTCAAGGATAGTTCCCTGACTTTTTCTATTATTAGTTAGATTTTATTATATTTAATGTAAAAATGAACAATTCTATTCACCGTAAAAATGAACATTCTTTATTTGTCGAATCATCTTGACTTTGAAAATATACATAGTGAAAACTTGATTTTTAATTCAACCTTTCAAGACTTATTTAGACTTCTTAATTCAGTGATTAGTTAAACTGATCGAAGTCCTTTCGAGTGCATGCTATAATAATTTCGCACTTTTTTGCACACGATAATTTTAAATGTCTGGGATTTAGAGCAGAGTAACAAAATGCTGTGCTCAAAAACATTTCCTTTGTCAATTTCTTGTTCTTTTATTTTTGCAAAAGAAATTTAACTGCATATTTAAAATAAAAATAGAAGAAAATTTAATTTTCTCTTTAATATTTTTGTCGTTTATTTTCCGCAACAAAGAATAACAAATAGCCTTGATTTCTTCTCAATTTCAAGTTTTCTTGTGGTTTTAGTAGCAGCTTCTTACAGAAATTGTCGAAATAATTTTTTTTGTACGATTATTGGTCGATGTATAAACTTTTTTTGCAATAACAAAAAGTTGTGACCTAGCTTTGAGAACGACCCGGCAGTGCATGAATAGTCATCACTAATCAGTGTATCTTTCTTTCTCAGTTAATGCACCCTCTTTGAAACGTTAACTTGCTTTCCTATTGCTTGCCTTCCTGTTCCTATCCAATTGCTTAAATTGCTTGGCTTGATCCAAGCTATAATTTTATTACTTTAAGGTCCTTAATTTCAAGACCTATTGTCCATAAGGCTTTTTACTAACCTAGGCCTATTTGAATTTACAAGTGCATGCTTCTTTGTAAAATATGTAATTTTTCATTTCCCAATGTTTTAGCATGTATTAGCCATGTTAAGAAATACCACTCTTTTGGTCAGTCTTCTTTTGTATGCCCAGTAAAAGATTGCTTTCATTGCTGTAGTACTATAGAGGCACTTAGGCAGCATGCTCGTAGGAAGCACTTAAAATTAAATATTCCTTCTACTAGTACTAATGTCAATGAGGAAAGAGAAGACCCTAGTGAATCAGGTGAAGCAAATAATTCTGACCATCCTATTCATTTGCTGAATACTATAATAGATGAAAATAGAAATAGGCCTAGTCAAATTCAAGAAGACCAAACTAGTGAGATATGTAGGGAAAACTTAAGAGTCCAGTTGGCAGAAAGTTTTGTACATTTTTATATAAAAACTAAAGATTTCTTATTGGTTCCAAAGTATAAAGCTATGCAAATAGGACAGTTAGTAAAAGAGTTATTATCTGATTTTGCAAATAGTTAGGGCCTATTTGCAACTTTTTAAACAATATTTGAATGAACATTTTCCATCCTTAGCCTCACATAGAAGCCTTGAAATATTAAATATTGAAGAAATGATAGACATAAGTATTGAGCATTTATTAAGTGATAGAAAATTATTAGAAATTCTTCTAAATCAATATAATTTAGTTCAGCCTATTGAATTTGTTGATTCTAATTTAAAGGTCAAGTTTCAATATGTGTCTATTAAGGAAACTATTGAAAGTATATCAAATAATGAATATATTTTAGATTGTTTACTATTGCCACCAAATCAAAATAACAATCCATTCTTTAAGTTTTCATATTTTTTAAACTATATTTTACCATTATCTGATTATGCAATTTATTTAAAATTATATTCTGATGAAATAGAAGTTTGCAATCCTATTGGTTCAGTAAAGACTAAGCATAAATTGTATGTTATTTATTTTACTATTCTTAATATTCCTGAATCTTGGAATTCATCAACTAGTCTCTGTTTCCTAAATTTAGTTTGTACTGACAATATGGTCAAAAAGGCAGGTATTAACTTTTTTTAGCACCATTGGTTAAGGAATTAAATGATTTATACTTAAATGAAGTAAAAATTAGCTTAACTATCAAGTTACCTGTCATTGCATGCTTTTTTACTAGAGATAATTTGTCAATGCATGGTCTATTAGGTTTACAAAAATGTTTTTCAGGTGGCTATATATGTAAATATTGTCTTAAAAAATATAATCAATTATGTGAAGTAAATTTGGAAGACTTGGGTTGCTTATTTAAATTTGATATGCGAACTCATTTATCAATTATTGAATCATCTAGAAATCAATGTAATGGCTTTGTATCTAACCAATCTATATTATTTGATATAATGTATATTAATCTTCCTCTTTTTTTTGCACCAGATATTATGCATGATATATTAGAAGGTATGTCTCATCTTGTTGTTTGTCTAGTTTTTGAGTATCTAATAAAAACATTGGGTGAAAATATAGAATTTATTAATAAGCAAGTGTCCTATATTCCAAATATTTCTTTCCCATCTATATCAAAGTATCATATTCAAAACTATCATTTGTCATGTATAGCAAGCCAAATGATGCATCTTTTACAATATTTTGGTCTTATTTTTGGTGAAAAGTTTGACAATTTAAGCTTTGATAATCATCCTCATGTTTGGGAATTGTTTTTAAATCATCGGCAATTTTTGGATATATTATTTAATCTAGTGCCATTAGAAAATACCAACAAGGATTATTTTAGATATTTGATTGCAACCCAAATTGAAGTGATATATAAATTAACAAATAATAATCCCAAGTATAAATGTAAATTGCATTATATTTGTCATTATGTAGATATGTATTTTTGTTATAATGGGCTTTATTATCTATGGACTATGAGATCTGAAGCAGAGCACCAGGTTATAAAAGAAATAAGTAGACATACAAAGAACTTTATTAATGTAGCTTATTCAGTATCCAAGAAATTTCAAGTAAAGAAGGCATTGATTATAAAACATTTTTTATATGTTGACCTTCAATTTAATAAATCTGAAGCTATCAAGCTTGAGAATGTTCTTTCTATTCCTGATCAGTTAAAGCTAGCCAATAAGTTAAATATTGATATTAATAATTTGGGACAGTTTTGTTTCTCTACAAAAGAACTTACTTATAAAGGCTTCTGCTATAAGGCTGCAATGCTAAGCAAAAGATATGTTATACCAATATATTCACCAAAGACTATGTCATTCATTTTAGTAAGCTCTATCTTGCAGGTATCTAATAGGTGGGTAATAGTTGGGAAAAAAGTTAAATCAACATTTTTTTGTAACCAAAACTGCTTCTTATGTACTATTGAAAATGATGAAACACTGATGTTTTTCCAGGGGAATATTTATTTCATAAACCTATTCCATTGGTATTATTTAATGGCAATCAATATGCTGCTTTAAATTTCATGCCTATTTTTGAGGAAGATAATTGATAGAAGTTTTTATCTAGACAAAAAAATGTTTAATGTTTATAGAATTAGCTAAGTTGGTCTTTCCTCAAGTGATTTCTTGAGTCCTTTGTTGCAATGTTATATGAAAATAAAAACCCCATAAATAGAACTAACAGGGCTTAAAGAATTTAAGGTAGAGATCAATGTTATAATAAACATAATTTTATTAGTGTCATGTAGTAGTCTATTTTGACTCCATGACTTATAGACATTTTTCTTGACCTTGAGTGTCTTTGGCATTGTCCATTTTATGAAGATTTCCCATGTGGTAGTCTGACAGACACTTGAATAAAGAATTATGCTCTCTAGGTTCCAAAGCTGAAAGGCATGCTTGATGCTTGCTAAGCTAGCTATATGCATAGCTTTGAATTATTTTTATTTTTGTCTTTTCTTATTAAATTATCTCTTATTCTTTTTATGGTCTATTATCTTTGATAACTTCCTCTAAATTTGATACCAAAAAAGGTTGCCAATCATAATAGCACAAACATTTTTTATAATGGGCTTGTAGACTTGATGGCAGTTAGTAGTTAAAGCTAGGTATCTCATTTCCTTGTATAGGGTATAGGCATCCAGTTAAATACTAGGAATTCCAGAAGGTTTCTCACCTTGGTGAATGTCTTCTTGCACAAATTCTTGATAGTGTACATTGAAGCTCCTCATTTCTTGGAGTAATTGGAATGGGTTGATTCTTGTTTGATTTGTATCCTTGTTTACATGTCACGTCAAACTGTAATCTGATGCATGTCAATGTCAAGGTAGTGTCTCTATGCTGCTCTCAAGGATATCTTTGTTGCATCATTGGGACCATTGTGACAGCCTAGGTAGATTTTGTCATTGAAAGAGTTACTTCTGGTTGTGTGCAAATGTTGTCAAACAGGGCAAGAGAGAGAGAGAGAGAGAGAGAGAGGGTGCTACAGGGCTCATGGACATTTTGTCATGACTAAGACAATCAAACAGAATGACAAAATACAAAACCATTACATTTTTCTACAATACAAAACAATACAATACAATACAATACAATACAAAACAATACAATACAATACAACAATACAATACAATACAAAACATTTTTCTTTTTCATATTTGCTTTAATATTACCCCATATATTTATTCATGCTTCGAATCTGCAACAAAGATAAAACCCAGCTTAAGCTGGTATGTGCATCTACTCTCCATGAATTGAAAATCCGAGGATGCGAAAAGCTGGGAATCGAATATTCTGCCTCAATTCGTCTCGTGACACCAGGTGGACACGACATCGACGATGACGAATTTTTGCCAACTCTGTCTGCAGAAAAGTCTGAAATCATCTTTCTTCTGCGGGAGGAGTCCATTCGAGAAAATTTAAGGGAAGTCAATAGCAGCAACATTAGTTTTGACAATCAAGAAATGGCAGCAGCAAGCGAGCCGCAAGATCCTGAAAGACCGTTGCTTAAAAAATGGCCAACTGTTTACTCGCTTCCATCCATGCCCATACTATCAAAAAGTCTACAAGAAGTCCGCCAGAACTGCAGTAGCACAGATGTCGGGCCAAAGTATAAAACGAATGCAACCTTCGTCAACAATTTTTTGCGCTATATTATTAAGGATGTCTACGACAATTATAAGAACTGCGACGACCCGTATCTCACGTGCAGCCAAATAGAGGACATTTGCAAGGCCATTGTAACGACGTACCCAGCGCTGAGCGATGCAACAGCTGATGGCACAGCATTTTGGCGTCAAAGGATCTGTCGCCGATTGAAGGAGTTCAGGTCTAAAATAGTCCCAGCCTGCAGCAGCCCACTTGTGCAGCAAATGCGGATGAAGCATGGCAGGAAGCGAAGGCATGCCGAGGCCGCTACAGCTGATGCTGCTAATTCTTCGGCAGCCACTGACGTCAATGATGACTCTGAAAACTCAGATGACTCTGACAACCCTGATGAAAATCAGAATCCCAAGTCTAAAAAACGACGGCAAAATGAGGACGCCGATGAGTGTGGGTCAGTTGTGAGCCTAGCAAAAAGTTGTAATTTTAATTTTGCCGACTGTGAAAACATCCCCGAGACCCACGAGACAGCTCGTCTGCTGTTAAACGCAAATTTTCGCCAGCCTGACGTTTCCATGCCGTCCGTGCTTGAACGCATGCGAGACACATTTACGATGCGAATTGCTCGCTGTCAAAACCTAACCGTCGCAGAGGAAATTGAGCTGTATCAGCCATTAGTTCTTGCACCTGTCATTGAGCAAGAAGCATGGCTAATGATCGAGGCTTATAATGCCAACGAGAAAAACGATTATTATCTCCCAGATGGTCCTACTGACATCGGCAAAAACATTCGTGTAGCGCTAATTCGCATCTGGGACAAGCGCGATAGTTTTCGACGACATCGGCTGTGCACACCAATTATTTTGAAAGCCGACAATGGAGACGTTAGCGCGGAGGAGAAGCTCACCGGGGCAGTCTGCATCCTCCTTGGCCGCCTAAAAGTAGATCCCACCGAAATTTTTTCTCCGGATCTGCCTGTGCACGTGATCAAAGCGGAGGAAACCTGGTGGGGCGTGTCAGTCAACGGCGCAAGTCTTCAATTTAATTCGGTGACAGATACCATTATCGTTTTTATCTGCTGCTTTATTGCTTTTAATTTGCAGCATCTGCCTAAGCTGGAAGCTTTTCTTGAAGCTATTGAAGTCCTCGCGCGCCTACGCAAGCGATGTGCAGTGTCTAGAAAGCCAGCTGCCTCGCTAGTTGATAGTTTTCGTTAGTTGACTGTTCATGTGACTCCGATGCAGATCCTCATTTGCCTGGCCTCGTCTCTTGACCACACTAAACCTGCAGATGCTCAGTTGCTGGGCCAGCACCCCCTCCCATATTATTTCAGGTACACCTTATAACGAATATAGTGCAGGACTCCACCCAACTGGGGTCTATCCCATGGCTTACGCCTGCGTCTATCCCTTATTCTATTTCTAGCTAAATGTCCAGCCAGTCACTCTACAGATTAACTGGGCCTGCATGCCTCCCTTCTCCCTTCTTGCAGATGCGACCTGCTCTCAAAGCGTGCTGTTTTCCCTTTCCCTTCTGTTTCATTGCCCTACTCTTATATTATAAATTCTTGTGCGATGTTTAACATAGGTCAACATAAAGTAAGTTCGTTTTTTATGTTATGTTCTTAATACTGCTATTTTTCAGAAGAGGGGACATTTGTAATAGTTATTGTAAGACGCATTTTTTATTTTTTACTTCGAGTTTTACATTTTTTGCAATGTAAGTCGGTTGTGTACATTACAATATTGTGTTAAATATTGCCCCAGGTATACATAATGCCACGAGTAAGTATTTTCTGCCAATATGGATTATTAAACCGGGTATTGTAAAACCTGGAATTTCAGTTTAAAAATTGCGCGGACACCCCGTAGTTGTCTCAAAATTTGTGTATTTTCAAATTCGTTTTTTCAACCCTTGTTGTGCTTCATTGACTTATTATTTTTCAATGTTTGCTCTTTCGCGTTTAAGAAACTAGCAATTTCCTCTTTATTTCTTTCCAGTTTGATCGAAATGTACCATTAGTCATGCGTTGCTCATCAATGAAAAAAAATTGATGTTAAACCCTTTTGCTTTATTTACTACCAAGTTTGCCATGTAATTTCCTTTTTCCGTTATTCATGTATTACATAATCGGCTTTGTCATTAATATTTGATTCAGTAAAGCTCCAATCTAAACATGCATGGTAATAATGCTTGATAAAAAATACATTTTTATTTTTATCCATCTTTATGGAAACTATCGTTCTATGCAATGCACATCAGTTTAATGAACATCTTATAGCTTCACTGGAATCAGGATCTTGCATGGTTTTTTTTAAACGGGTATTTTCCACTGAGGCATGTCAGCTATATAGGGCCACGCTCAGGCAGAAAAATGCGACATCCGTGCCTATTGTGGACCTATACTTTCGGACCTTCCATACATTTGGACCTTCACGGTCCCTATATATGTACGGTGCGGACCTTCTCATACGGACCTTTAGCGGACCTTTATACGGTCCTCTACTTTCGGACCTTATGTGCATTCGGACCTGAAGGTCCCTATATGTGTACGGTGCGGACCTCCTCATTCGGACCCTCAGTGGACCTTTTTTCGGACCTTTATGCATAACAGTGCAACTTGGACGTCCTGCAGCACATCAGGGGTGCAAATAGAAATACAGCAGAAATTCTAGCCCAAGAAAACGCTTCGAGATTTACTCCGATTCAATGTGCAGTGCTAAACGGGCATGAGAATATTGCGAACCTACTGTATGAGCTTGAACCCTCCCTTCCGGAGTGCATCGTGCACCAGGCACTGAAGCTAGGAAACCAGCACATGGTGGACTGGGTGGAAAAGCGAGGTGCCAACATGGACGCTGTTGATCCTGAGACCGGAGAGCTTCCGTTAACAGTTGCTGTGTCGTCAGGAAACTTTCACTTGGTTAAGCAATATTTGGGCAGAGGCGACTTCGTCAATACAGTCAACAAGCACGGCAACACACCCATGCAAGCAGCTGCCGCAAAAGATCTTCGTCACATCATGCCGATGCTCAAAGAGGAAGGCGCACTGCTAGATATCGCTGATAGCGATGGTGACACACCACTGTCTGACTGCGCAATCAAAGGCAACATTGACGCCATGAAACTGCTAGTTAAGTTCGGTTGCGACTTGAACCATAAGAATAAAAAGCAGAGAAGCATTGTCCATTTGGCTTCCATCGGGTCGAAAAAGAAAGGTCAGTTGGAAATAGTCAAATTCGCTGCCGATAGAGAAATCCCCTTGGACGAACCAGATGACCAGGGGAACACGGGACTGATGTACGCCTGTCGTCAGGGCTTCAAGGACATCGCGGACTTCCTGCTGACCAGCGGTCAGTGCGACCCAAGCAAGCCCAACGCGCAAGGATCAACCGCGGCTCACCTGGCAGCCATGGCCAGTCGATCTGACATCCTCGATGCCCTCTCGCAACACGAAGCTCGACTCGATGCTGAGGACAGCAGCGGTGCGACTCCTCTGATGATCGCGGTGCACCACGACAACCTGGACTGCGTCAAGCTGCTGGCTGAGAAGGCGGGAATCGGCGAAGGCGGCAGCAGAGACCGGCTGAGAGAGCTGGCCGTCCGGGCGAGAGGCGAGGTGCGTCAGGAGGTCGAGCGACTGCTGGGAGTTCAGCTGCCGGATGCCACGGGAGAGAAGTATTATTTTGACAATGTTTTTTCATCACCAACATGCATACATGTGAAGAACTTGCATCTAGTCGCATATACGACGTGAAAACCTTCATTTAAATTACTATTCCAGGCCCAACGAAGTAGGCGTCGACATCGACATGGAGCTGTGCGAACATTCCATACCGCGCCAGGGCCACCCACAAGTGGAGTCCAATAATCCATTCGGATACCCGATGATGTAAGTATATTTGTTGTGTTTTAGTTAATACATGCATATTACCTACTTGTAGAATTGGCATCTTGAGTTGAACAAAACTTATCAATCGATTTCTGATGATGAAAAGCTTTGTATGCGCTACAATTAGGGCAGAAAGTACCCATTCGGTTTGGAAAACTTTGGTAAAATCATGCACCTTCAATTATTTTTATCCACAGCCAAACAGAAGTCACCGACTGGATTCCAATCGAGATAGCATTGATGGCCGACGCCTCCACTGAATACCATGAAGACGAAGATGATCCAGCGGAACCTGAAGCTGGTGGCAACGAATCGAATATCGATAGGGAGAGCAATGGTGAAGATACACCCGGTCCGGTAGAAGAGCCACCAGTCCCATGCTAGCAACAATGAAATGCTCAATTTTTATCTCGGGGTGTGAAAACATTCGCGTGAGTTTTAACAGAAACTGCTTACATGTAACTTAGAATTCTGGACTGTACCCCATACAAGTACATTGTGACGTTTTTGCGGTCTTTTTGTCCTTAGTATAGCATATGTAAATTTCAACTAGTTTAAATTAGTCGGTACTAAAAAGTTTTGGTAGCTAGCCATTTATTGAGTTATACGGCCAGCTAGCTATCTACGACGCACATGGCATCTGATATGAAAAAAAATTCTAAGTTGAAAACTCTGTTGATTTACGCTACGTGTCATTATAAAACTTTCTTTGCAAAACTAGCGTGTATAATATGGACTCAGTCCATTAGCTAATAGCACCCATAATAATACTTACTAAATGATACGGCTATAATTTTCTTAATTCGCAGAGCTGGACACTGGGGTTAATCTGTCCAGAAGTTTTTAGGCGGCAGAATTTAGAAACTTTGTTTTTTCTTTTTGTCGTCCTGTGTTCTAATAATCTTTACTTGTTTTTCCATACTTTTATAACAAAAATTTTGTTAAAATGATATTCAAGACATGTATACGATTTTTGTTATACCTTAGCTACACCCCTACTTTTTGTTACTCTCTTAAACCACATTTAACCCCAATGCTTTATTCGGATGAGTAGTTATTTCAGTAGTGAATCTTTGACATGCTCTATAGCTACACATTGTTTATTCCAGATAGCTCGTGACTTTGTTACCGGTCGCCTGCTATCGCCACTTATTTATTCAAGGTCGATTATTTTTTCTTTTTTAATTTAAAGTAGCACGCGGGACAGTTTTGGGACAAAAATTTTACTGCGTTGAGAAATATTTTTATATTCTAGCATCTTTGAAATGATTTGCTGAGTCTAATACTGTTGTTTATGGATTTCCTGTGCTTGTATTTTTCATACATACGATCAACCAACCTTAATATTTATTTGTCTTTTAGTTAAAAAAAATTGTTATTAATTGGGATTACGAGCGCTAGCGATGACTAACCGTGGTCTGTTCGGTAGGCTGATCTTTATAGCGCTAATAAAAAATCTACAAAAAACAAAACTACGAGCTACAATTTGCCATGTATTCAACCTAGACCCTCTGGATCCTCAGATCAATTACCTGTTACTAAGTTATTTAATTTTTTGATAAGACATTTTAGACTACTATCAATATCAACTAATGTAGAATTAGAATAATAAGGATTGATTTTTATCACTTTAGACTAGAGGCAAGTTTCCAACGGGTAGAAAGGGAAGAAAAGCAAGAAAATGATTTGAAATATTGTATATAGTAGGGGTCATTTCTTTTGGATAAAACCTGGGATCGAAATGGACAGTAATGCTTCCCGTCGCTTGGGTGTGACAATGTCGCTTAAAGTGCGTCAGGGTGCACACGGCCTCTAACCAAAATCTAACTAAAAAATGGGGCGCTAGCACCGGGGTTGCCAGCATATTGGGAGGGCCTATAGGGATTAGTGCCCCTGGGATACGTATTATCTCCCGTAGACCTCAAAAGAAACAAACTAATTAAAGAGACAGGTAAATTTGCTTAGCAATTTTGAATTTTCATACAACAGAGCTCGAAGCACTTAAAGTATTGATAACTCGTAAGCTTGATATAATTAGCACAATTGAGCTTTAACAATACTGCATAAATATAAACAATTGTAAGCATACTAATTAAGAATTGTAACTTACAGCAGCAAATCAAGTCAGCAAGTTGTCCTCTACTGTACTCAGAGTACAACACCTATCAGCGCCGCATAAAGGCTCGCACCTGAGCCAGGCTGAACTCACTGCCCGGGGCCCAGCTATCGTAGGCCACTAGCAGGGCTTTGTGGTAGGCGTCCAGCACTCCCGTGAGGCTGTTCCTGTCCCGATAGACCCGCTTGTACTCCGCGTAGGCCGACCGCCACTCGGTCTGGATCAGCCGGCGCAGTTCGGCGGCGTCCGCGGTCAGCTCGGCGCTCCGACTGCAGCTGCTGCTCTTGTCGCTGCCATTGTCGGCGCTATCAGCTGCCGATAGGCGCGGCGGCAGAAGTCGCGCGGTGGCGGACCGGACAGTCGGGTAGCCGGGCGCCAGGGTGATCAGCAGCTCCGGCGCGGCGCCGTCGGGCATTAAGTGCCGGTTCGTGTAGACGGCGCGCAGACGAACCCGTCTAGAGGTTACCGCGTCGCTGCCCTCAACTTTAGAAGCGTCGGCAGCATCCGCCGACTCGTCTTCCTGATTGTCGGCGGCGTCGTCTTTGCTGCTGTCCGGATCGACAGGGCCGGCCGAGCTGGTCAAGACTCGGACGCGCCAGTAGGGCGGCAGGTCGGCGAGCTCGGAGCGCAACGGCTGATCTGGAGCCGGCGCGGGAGTCACCGGCGGCGCGTCGGAGGCGCCAACAGCTGCCGAGTCAACGGAGACGGGGATGAACAGAGTGTCGCGAGGCGGGACAATGCCCTGATTCGCCGAACGGACCTCAGAGGCGAAGCGAGACCAGACAGAATCGCAGACGGGACTTTTGAGAACAGATTCGATTTCCTGGAGGAGTGGAAGAGATGATTTTGTTGGTAAAAATCTTTACTTGTGACGGCAGACAGGGGCGCCGCCAATGGACTTCTTAGAAGGGAGGGGGACAAAGCCAAGAATTCTACATGACTAAATTCCTACATTTTTAGGAATCGGAGTTTCTAGCGATCATTTCGGCGCCGCAGAAGGCACTCATTTCGGCGCCGCAGAAGGCACTCATTTTGGCGCCGCAGACAGGCACTTATTTTGGCGCCGCAGACAGGCACTCATTTTGGCGCCGCAGACAGGCACTTATTTTGGCGCCGCAGACAGGCACTCATTTTGGCGCCGCAGACAGGCACTCATTTTGGCGCCGCAGACAGGCACTCATTTTGGCACCGCATGCAGACACCCATTTTGGCGCCGCAGGCACTCTTTTTGGCGCCAAAGGCGCTACATTTTGGCGCCCAAAGGAGAAATGATTGATTTCCGTAGCGGGTTACAAGGTGAGGCGGGTGGGACAAAGCACTGGCATGTCCCCCCCCCCACAGCTTTTACTGGGGCCGGGGGACATGCCCCCCTCTCCACTCCGGTGGGGACGCAACTGACGGCGGATGCAATCTATCGTGACAGAATGTTCCATGGATTCTGGTTGCTTCTTTCAATCGTTGGCTGGAGAAAACTTGTTAGTGATTTTGAATCGTTGGGCAACGGACAGATAGGGAACGGCTTTAAAAACACCAAGTTGATGATGTTTTGCTCTAAAAAAAGGTATTGGAGGCCGAACTCTTTTGTATTAAAGGTGAACCTTGACAGCGAATTTATAGAGTCAACTAAGAGGTGATTGGTTGGCGTACTTTAACGTACTTTAAGAAGTGTTTCACCAAGTCGACGAGGCGCCGGAGGAATGTCATGCGACGAAGCAGCGACGCTGTCAGGAGCTGCACTGGACATGGGCATTGGCGATTGCTGCTGCTGCTGTTGTTGTTGCTGCATCTGCGACATCATCTGCTGCTGTTGCAATTTCTGCTGCTGAAATTGCTGTTGCTGCTGCAGTTGTTGCAATTGCTGCTGCTGCAATTGCTGTTGTTGCAGTTGCTGCTGCTGCTGTTGCTGGAGTTGTTGCTGCTGCTGTAGCTGCTGGTGCTGCAGTTGCTGCTGTTGCATTTGCTGCTGCTGCTGCTGCTGAAGTCTCTGTTGTTGTAGCATGTGCTGCTGCTGCTGCTGCTGCTGCAGTGCCTGAGCGTGAGGCGCATTGGGCCGCAGAATGCTCTCCAACTGCCTGATTGTGTTGTCAATTTTATCCGGATCCCGCTGGTTGCGTACAAAATTTTCTGGCGTCTCGAGAATGTTGCAAATCTGGCGCAGCTTCTCAAAATTGGCCGCATTGCCGTGCGAATTTTCCATCCGGGCTCTGACCGTCTCGCTGTGCTGCTGGTGGAGCTGCCGCATGCGCTGCACTTGAACCTGCTGACGCTCATTCAATGGTGGAAGCTGGTTGGGAGGCGGCTGCTGCTGCTGCTGCGGAACAGGCCTGGTCCCCATGCGAGGCTGCAACGGCACACTCTGCTGCCCCATCCGGGCACCACCGACAACGATGTTGCTGACGCCAACCGGGCCGCCGCCGACCATGTTTGAAAGCGACACCAGCGGATCTGTCGGCATTTGAGGCCGAATCACCTGAGGCTGAGGTTGCGGCGGAGGCTGCTGTTGCATCATCTGCTGCTGCTGCTGCTGCAATTGCTGTTGCATCACTTGAGTAGGCGGCGGCTGCTGCTGCTGCATCATCTGCTGCGGCTGTTGCGGCTGCGGCAGGCGACCTGTCAGTGCGTCCTCCAGCTTGGACACAATGCTCAGGTACTGCTGGTCAAAGCTGACGCCACCACCTTGCTGGTGAGCCTGACAACGCCTGAAAACGTGATCCTCCAGTTGATCAGCGGTGGGATAACGGTTTAGCAGCTGGGCTACCTGGTTTCCAGGTGCAGGGCTGCGGTACAGATTAGCCAGCTTGCGTCGAGTCTCAACACGCAGCTGCTGCAGCTGTTGTTGCTGCATGATGGGGTATCGTTGGCCATAGTTTTGGTTCGGCTCCATTTTTTCTGAAGCCGGTAGCTCTGAAAGATAACGATGGTGATTTCATTTTTCAAAACTTTATTTTACAGCTTACGGTATGAATTTATATGAAATGAGATTGAGTTTACGGAACACTACAAATTAGGTTTACAAAAGTATTTTATACCCTATAAATAATTAAGTATTTAATATAGCTTTTTGCAGCCTATTTGTGCTTAAGCGCCTTGAATTTAATCCGAGATACGTTTGCTTAATGTAGCAAGGCTGACAGCTCTTGCCTACTCGCAACCATCTGTGGGCTGTGGAGTAACGCTGGAATGTCAGCGTCTCAGCTATGATGCTTGTTGGACATTGGCAAGCCCATAGACAAAACATTAACCATCCGGCAATAATTGTGCCAGAATCAAATAAAGCGTGCATTCAACTGACAAAAAACCCAGATACTAGAATAACTAGATGAGCCACTCAGCACATTTGCGTGTAAGCTACTTTCAGTTCAGTAGTAAGTTAAACAGAAGCATTTTATTGCATTTTTAAAACCAAGGCTCATTTGTTGGCTCTTACCCCGCAGCTGAAATCCTCCAACCGCGCCTTTCCACACTACCCCCGCTCCGCCCCAGTGAGTCAGTACAGGGGTGTCAATAGTCCAGCACGTGTTTGTGCTACTGCCTATAGATTTTGCGGCAGTGAGGAACCCTAGCTGGTTGGCTCTCTTAGTGTGATTGCCGAGGTCTGTTGCCAGCTGTTCTTGATTTACGCTCGTTTGGCATTAGGTGTCCATTTGTGTCGCTAAAAGTCAACTTTACCAACCAAAGTGAAGAATGCACGCTTCAAATGATTCTGGCACAGTTAGCCATAGAAATATTGTGTATGGTCAACGTAAAAGTATAAGAGGTAACGAAAATAAGAGTCGAGAATTATAACGTAGCTTTTGGCTTCAAGTCAGTCTCGTAGTGTTTTCCTGTTGGTTTGAAATAAATTAAGAAAAGACCAATAAAATTACCAAAGATGGAACAAACAAATTCAGTCCTTTTCGTATCTACTTTCTGGATAAAACGGCAAAATTGCATACAAAAGTTGTTAAACTTGAGCAGTAGTTAATTGTTGAAATGCGCAAACTGAAAAAAACTACCGACTGCGACAGTTTTGCGTCACTGATTTAAAAATTCGGAGCGCCAGCCAGTTTCGTACTTAATAAAAGCAGATAAATGAATACAATAGAACGACTGTTTCACGATTCTGCAACTCACGTGACGCGCTTGTGACGCAACAGTCGCCTCTCCGTCGCATGAGTCGTTAAAAAGTCATAATAGTTGCACCAGAGTCGCTAGACTCACTAGAGAGTTGTTTACAATGACTCTTTAGCGATTCTTGCCATGGTAACGTTCTTAACGGGTTTTACACCATTAGTAAAAATGCACATTGATAGACCGCATATGGGCGCAAGTTGCTACTGTTTTAGATAGTAGCTACTTTGGGTTCTTTGCGCAATTTCAATTGCCTGTTTCAGCAGGCTTCGGCAGGCAGGGATAAATACGGCAACGAGTACATTTTTTGGTCAGCATACATAACACTTTGGGCAGACGCGTTTAGCAACTAGCGTGCAATACGACTAAAATCATATTTTAAAACAATGACCTACGAGATCACTAGATTCAAATATGCATTCGAATAATATTCAGGTCCTTCATATATAACAAATTGGGGGTTCTATTAAAACCAGTGGTTAGAGCATCGGAGCACGACTAAAAGGGGGGGGGGTTCGTTTCTCGACCTACTTGGAACGTGTGGCAACTCCAGTCTTTTGACCGAACAGCCGTACGCAGCTTTCCGATACGCCATAGTGGGTTTTCCTATTAGGCCAGTTGTAGTAAATTATTACTTATTATTACACTAAATAATGCTTATATATCGGACAAACAATTAGTTACATGTGGCACGAACTAGATGCGATATTAAATCTCGCGTTCATCGAATGGAAGCAGGCTTAGCATGCGACCCGTCAGTATGCCTTCCAGGTTGGACACAAGGCTCAGGTACTGCTGGTCAAAGCTGGCGCCACCACTCCGCTGGTGCGCCTGACTACGCCTGAAAACGAAATCTTCAAGTTGTTCAGCGGTGGGATAGCGGCTCAGCAGCTGGGCTACCAGGTTTCCAGGTGTAGGGCTGCGGTACAGATTAGCCAGCTTGCGTCGAGTCTCAACACGCAGCTGCTGCTCCCGCTGCTGCTGTTGCTGCAGCATCTGCTCCAGCTTTTGCTCTTGCGCCGGCGGCAGGCGACCTGTCAGTAAGTCTTCCAGCTTGGACACAATGCTCAGGTACTGCTGATCAAAGCTGGCGCGACTTCTCTGCTGTTGCACCTGACTACGCCTGAAAGCCAAATCCTCCAGCTGCTCAACAGTAGGATATTGTCTCAGCAGATCGGCTACCAGATTTCCAGGTGCAGGGCTGCGGTACAGATTAGCAAATTTGCGCCGAGTCTCAACACGCATCTGCTGCAGCTGTTGTGGCTTAAGCGGCAGGCGACCGGTCAGTACGCCTTCCATAGTGGACACAGCGTGCAGGTACTTCTGCTTATCAAAGCTGACACCACCATTTTGTTGGCGAGAATGACAATACCTGAAAAGGCAATCTTCTAGCTGTTCAGCGGTGGGACAGCGGTTCAGCAGCTCGGTTACATGGTGTCCCTGTGCGGGGCTGCGGTACAGATTAGCCAATTTGCGTCGTGTCTCAGCACGCAGCTGCTGTCGCTGATGCGACAGGCGACCCGTCAGCGCGTCTTCCACCTTGGACACAAGGCTCAGGTACTGGTGCTGATCAAAGCTGACGCCACCACTCCGCTGCTGAGCCTGACAATGCCTGAAAATGGAATCTTCAAGTTGTTCAGCGGTGGGATAGCGGTCCAGCAGCTGAGCTACCTGGTTTCCAGGTGCAGGGCTGCGGTACAGATTAGCCAGCTTGCATCGAGTCTCAGCACGCAGCTGCTGCGGTGGCGGCACAATGACGTATCGTAGGGCACGGTTTTGGTTATCCATTTTACTCTCTGAAGCCGCGGTAGCGCTGAAAGATGGTTTTTAAACTTAATTTGATAACTTTCGATATGAATTAGCATAAATGGATCCAGCTTCTGAACTACTTTAACCAAAGGGCCTGTCAACTTGAGCTCATAAAGTGGAGCCCGAGTAACCTATGTACACAAATGATGTGTCATTCTGCTCACAATGACACTAGCAAGCAGGGTTTGACAAAAAAGTTACGAAAATTGGACTTATATTAACGAAAACTTGAAAAGCAAGCTAAGGAAGCCTTTAGCTCATCAGGAAGCGAAACTCAAAATAATTCTCATAGATTTTTATAGACTAAACTTGCACATATCTAGGGCATTCAAGGCTTCGTGTGTACAAGTTTAGTCCAAAAAATCTATATTTTGAGTGTCGAGGAGCGAAAGGAACATAGAGGCTTCTTTGGAATGACGCAATTGGGTTTGAACTCGCGCAGTTTCTGCGTGAGACTGCAACAACCATGTTAAGTAGACCATACTAAAGTAGAAGGACGCAACACTCGAAATCTATTAAAAACGTTTTGAAGGCCACTGTTCACCGAAAAATACCCTACGAAAAAAGGAAGTCTTTATTTTTGAACACAAATTTTTTTTTGCTTTCGATAGGAGGCAGACCCACAGATACTATAAACACTAGATAGGCCACTCAGGCTAATTTTCTGGGCAAGTTTTTTATTCTACTTTCTGCTTAGTAGCAATGAAAGGAAGCAACAGTATTATTTGCTAAATTAGACAAATCGAGTGACTGTTTTTAAGACATCGTTTTGCTAACGCCATAAACAACTAACTTGTTTTGTGCAGTACTGGTGTACATTAAGACGCGACAGACAGTGTGCAATGCCGCTATCTTTCAAAGTGAAGGAAGGGGGGTAGTCTGGAATAGGGTTAATATCAGTTTCGTATAAGGCAGGGTGAGTGGATCGATAATTTAGGCCTACTGGTGGTGGGATAGAAAATAAAGGACTGCACATAGCTAGCCTGGGTTAGGGGTGGGGTGGGGGTTGAGAGGTTGTGGGTTAGAAAATTTGGGGGTGGCGAATCGTGCTTAAATACAAGCTTATATAGATGAACAGGACAAGAGTCAGAGTTAAAGAAAGTTCGAGTGCATACTAGCTTTTCTATCTAATCTTGTACTCGAGAAATGTTTTGATTCGAACCACTGCTGTGCTCCCACTTGCACGAGCTTTGTACTAGTGCTATTAACATCCGAGAAAGAAAAATCCGTTGCGAATGCATAAATTACCAAAAGATGACACTGGCGAAGCGCTGGCAGCAGCTACTGCAGGAGCGTGGATATTGATCTTTATAAACAATTAAATCACGGGGCCTCCGTGTGTTCAGCTTGCACTTTATGGACGAGGCCTACTGCTGCCTTACAAAGTGCCACGGATGTGCAAGACATCTGTTTTCGCTGGGACGCAATCCCACACCAAGAGTTGATGCTGCCTCGGCTCGTTCAAATAGACCAGCTACCCTCTGTGCAAAGGACTGATAAACGATGAAGAGGCAGACGACATGTACCCTCCAGTGCTGGGGCCAATTAGCAATCTATCTGCAGCCGAGCCTGCGACTTGCCTGCTGCCAGTGCTGTGGCAGAGCAACCTTCGGCTACCAGATTCTGCGCCGAGAACAGCTGTTGCGGCTGAAAGCTCTCACCTCTGCAGCCGATTCGCGGGTTCCAAGCGCTAGAGGCAAAGATCAAGCGGCTGCAGCAACGATCCCGAAAGTGACAGGCGAATCAAGCGGCAATCCCGAAAGTGACAGGCGAATCAAGCGGCTGCAGCGGCAATCCCGAAAGTGACAGGCGAATCAAGCGGCTGCAGCGGCAATCCCGAAAGCGACAGGCGAATCAAGCGGCTGCAGCGGCAATCCCGAAAGCGACAGGCAAATCAAGCGGCTGCAGCGGCAATCCCGAAAGCGACAGGCAAATCAAGCGGCTGCAGCGGCCACTCTCGATGGTCAAGGCAAGTGCAGCGCAGTCGTGCATCCATGGACTGTGGAGGCGTGGCTAGCGCAGCTTCCAGCGGTCGACTGGGCGGCAGGGCGCTCGCAGTCAGGGGTGCTCTGGTCAAAGGATGTCATCTCATCAGCAGCTCATTGCAGCTGCACCACAAAGGTCCTGCTGCTTATCGGCTGCCTGTTACGAAACCACTGAGGATTGGCTCTCCATCGGATACATCCCTGGACCTTGAAGTGGCGCATTCGCCAGTTTTTTTCATCTGTTGGGCCGTTCTGAATGCTGCCTCTGAACAAGGGCGACTGGCGACCCTGTTCTTCGACAGCACGCTGCGAGTTTCACAAACAGATGAGCTGATTAAGATGAGAAATCTTTCTATTTTGCTACACGAATATGGATTATGGAGTATATGATATAGCTCGTATTTGCTAAATATACAATAGTAGACTGCAATAATATAGCCTTCTATGCAATCTAAAGCATTCACAATGTTGCTTTGAATTGTGGAAAGTATAATTATAAGTTTCTTTTTGCAAAAAATCAATACAATTGCTGCATTGCATTCATCTGTTTTTTTTATTTTAAAAAAATATAAATAACGCTAAAATGTTTTTACTACTACTAAGCAGAAAGTAGAGTAAACTGTCGTGTTGTGAAAATTAGCTGGAGTGGCCTATCTAGTGTTTATAGTATCTGTGGGCAGACCCAATGTTTATATTTTGATATGTTGTGCCTTTGTTATAGCTCTATTGATATTTATAAAGCTTTCTCTCAGAAAATTAGGATTCTAAATAGTTTTTCGATTTTACGTGCATTTCCTGTATCTAAAAGTCATTAAAAATGCATGGCACAGCTTGAACCTTTGGTTTTTTGAATCTATTTTATCATCTCTGTTACACAGTCAGCTAATATGATAAAATATAATCATAAAACCAATGAGCTGAGTCGTGCCATTTTAATGGTTTTTAGGCGTAAAAGAATAACGAAAAATCGAAAACTTTTGAGAGTGCAGGTAAAGTCTCTCAATTCTTTGCTAGTGACGCAACTTGTCGGACGGATTAAAGCTACCCCGATTAGTTTTCTCGTATCTTTTATTTCACAACAGTCCAAGAGAAATTGCTCACTGGTGTTGCATAGAGTGGCGAATTTTCAATGTTGCTGAGTACATGTGGATCGGAAAATTATAGCACAATAATGTACGCACTTATCGCTCAAACTACTGAACTTAAACTATATCTAAGTAGACGGTGGTCGCTAAAATTTTCAAGAAATACATGGGTCTATTGTACGGGTCTTCGGGACGGCGTTTTTTTCGGGGTTCCAGGTTAACCCCGATCCCGAACATCTTTTGGGAATCCGAACCCCGTCCTGAACCCTAATCCCGACCCCGATAACCTCATCGGATCATCTATCTAGGACCTGGGGACATTATTGGGGGATTTTATTTTATAAACCTGTTTTTTAATAGAGATATGACTCTCTATTGAAGAATAGGTCTATAAATTTAAACATTTCTATGATTCTTAAAATTCTTAAGATTCTAAATCTTTTTCTAAGAAACAATACCTTAAAAACATATAAACTTAATTATAGAAAAATAATAGTAGTAATAGTACTAATCCTATACCATAAGTTTAAAAAATATTTTTGACTTGATAATCATCGCAGTTTATGGACGGCACGGCACGTGTCAAAAGCTAAGTCCGTCATGTAAAGTATGTATTAGAATATGCACGTGCACAGTAGTAGTAGTAAGTTTGGCTCAGGCAAGAAGCCTGTTTGGCCAATATATTTCAGTGTAGAAGGCAATATTTATGCAAAAGTTATTTAAGTACGATCGTACGAGTTTTGCAATATAGTATTTGAAAGAGCGCGTATTTATAAATGTTATTAACGAAACTTACGACCACAGAAAAGCATTAAATAAAGCTTTGGATTTAAGCGTCATAAGCCTTAAGCGATCACGTTAAAAACGAAAAAAGCTAATTCATAAGGATTTTTTCGTAGTTCTATGGGAATTCAGAAAATTTGCGAACCCCGAAAACCCCGAAATCCCGGTCCAAAATCCCGTCCCGAACCCCGATCCCGAACATTTATCGGGAACCCCGAACCCCATCCTGAACATTCATCGGGACCCCGAACCCCGACCTAACCCCAAACACCCCTAGGACTCTATTGACGCGCCCAAGTAGTAAATATAGTGGCCCATGTAGTGAATATACGATCTATATATTCCTAGGTTTGGACCCAGGATTACATGACAATTTTTTAGTCTTTTCATATAGCTAAAAACGTCGTTAGTATAGTTCGCTTCCGAAGTTTTAAAATAATAATTTTATCAACTGACTGTATCTTTCTATTTAAGAAATGTAGAGCAGTCTAGCACTTCCATTTTTCTATCCTAGTATGTTGGTTTGAAATCAATTTAAAGAAAAACAAGAAAAATTATCAAAGATAAGAGCAAACAAGTTTAGTCATTTTTGTATTTTCTGAAAACTACAAAATTGCATACAAGCGTTAAACTTGAGCGGCAGTGTTGAAATGCGGAAACTGAAAAAACTTTGCTTTACTGATTAATAAAGTCTGAGCGCCAGTCAAAATTTCGTACTTAGTTTCGAATAAAGGAGATAAATGAATGCAATAAAAGCAATCAAAGGCAACAGAGTTTTACACCTACAGTAGAAATGCACACTGATAGACCCCGCAGATTAGAAGCTGGGTTCTTTGCGTAACTTCAATTGCCAGTTTTAGCAGACTTCGACAACGAGTACGTTTTGTGGTGAGCACAAATAACACTTCGCAGACGTGTTCAGCTATCGGCGTGCAAAACGATCAAAATCCCAGAATCAAGATAAAATCTTATTTTATAACAATGACCTACAAGATCAGTAGATTTCAATATACATGTATTCGAATAGTGTTCAGGTATTATATATATATTATCAATTGGGGGTTGTAGCCTAGTGGTTAGAACGTCGGACTCACGACTAAAAAGTCGGGGGTTCGATTCTTGACCGACTTGAAACAAGCATGACACTTAACTCTGCATTGTTCAACCAGCTGTAAAATGGGTGCCAGCAGCATTAGCTGAGGTAATTGAGGGTGTGTGCGGCGACCCCCTATCCCGGTCCTTTGACTGAACAGCCGTAAACAGCCTTCAGATGCGTCGCACTAAACCTACGCCTGAGCTGTTGCACATCTCTCCATTAGGCCTAAGAAACCCAATCACCAAAAAGTCGCGCAAACTACGAGCGTAGCTACGATACTAAAGCTCGCGTTCTTCGATTAGAAACGGTCTTAACAGGCTCTCATGCCAGCGACCGTTGAGCACAATCAGCAGATTCTTTATGTATCGCTCGTATAAAACCAGCTCGGCACTGTCCGATGTAACCCTTCGACACCGGTTGTACAGGTGAGTCTCCAGCTTCTCTGGTTTCGGGTACAGCTTCAGCAGCAGGTCTACATAGTAGTCACCAAGTGCGGGACTCCGATACAATTGCGCCAATTTCGCGCGAGCCTCTGTGCGGACTTTGCGCAAGCTCGGATGCAATTTGTCCGGCAATACGGCTTCAAGAGTGGACTCGGATCGATCCAGCAATTTTTGCATGGCTTCCAAATCGTCTTTATAATGCAGGAAAAATGACTCGGGTGATTCAAAGTCGGCGAGCATTTTACGAAGCTTGTCCAAGACGACCGGGCTAATACTGCTAGTTTCCATGCGCTTTCTGATGTAATCTCCGTGCTGCCGATGGAAAATCCGCATCCGACAGATCAGCTGGTCTTTAAGGCGCTGCTCAGCCGTCTGATTGGAGAAGTTTTGCAGAAACGCTTCCAGACGATCAACCGGTCCGACAATGCCCTCGGAGTATGAGCGCTTCTCCAAGAAAGAATCCGGCGCTTTCAACACAAGGCACAACCTCTGAAGCGTCTGAGCGTAGAAAGGATTACTTCGATACTCTGCGTCAATGCGCTGCTTGATGGTGTCCTGGTACTGCTCGTGAAGCCAGTGCATTCGTTTGCTAAGTTGCTGCCGACGCTCCCAAGGCGACGGCTGCAGCCAGTGCAGAAATGAGCACAGAGCGACCATTGCAAATTGATAGATTTCTTCGAAATTCGACTCGTTGGCCTCCTGACAAGATCTTAGACGCTGGAACATGCGCAACTCAAGCTGCTCCGCTTCCACTGAGCTCGGAAAAAATCTTGCCAGCTTCTGTCTGGCCTCATCGCGCACCTGATTCAGCTGAGCCAGACTGGCGCCGAAAAACGTATCTAAATCTGCAATCAACTCGTCTACTTTACTAGAGCCAGTCTGGACTCGAACGTAATACTCTGGCCAGTCAACTACGTTGCTTAAATGCCGAAGACTGAGCGGCTGGCCAGCCTGGTTTATCTGCATGGATTCAAGTCTTAGAAGAAGCACATCTCTATACCGACTAATATGCTGGATCTGGTCTCGCTGACGTTCACTCAAAGTTGACGCCGCTTCGAGTTGTCCTGTACCGGCGGAAGTCGCATTGCTGCTTTGACCGTCCATGTTTCTCAAAAAAATGCAAGTCTTCTGTAAAGAGAGCAGGTTGGATGGGTTCGCTTTCGGTAAAGTTCTGATTTGAATCAAGGACCACTAGCAGTAAATCAGGACGCTACAGTCAAAGATCGTGTAATTCTTTTGAAGGCTCATTACAAAATCAATGATTGCATTTGATCTGGATTAGTGAAGATTAGCATTCTTTTAATTTAGCATGAACAGCATGTTGCTCTGGTGTATTTTATGTAACTACGCTCGTAATTCAACTTGTGAGTATTAACAACTTCGGGCTTATAAAAAATGTAAAAACAAAACTTTCACTGCACAACTATATAAAATAGAGTTGATTTTTTCTAATCTCCGCAGTGCATTTTTTTACGGAAATCAGCCTCCAAAAATTATACCATCTTTGACTGCAGCGTCCTGATTGATGTACTTCTAGTGGTCCTTGATTTAAAAATTAGTAGGACACAAATAAATTTTACCTAATGAAAGACATACTAATAGGAGTAATACCTAAAATAATACTCAGAGAGTATTTTGAGGATCTGAAAGCTTCCAGATGGTTTTTATTTATTATCTACCGGGTATATTTGGCTACAATAACGGGTTGTCAACATGGACGAGTAGAAGAGAAGAGTCAATTTGACGGCTGCTTCAAATGGTAGGTAGCTATAAATTATGTCTTAGTTTAACTTCTTCGTAGATTTCTAAACTAACTGAACTTCTAGCTTCAACTAGCTAATCTGGTTACTAAAGGATCCTAACTGAACTTCTAGCTTCAACTAGCTAATCTGGTTACTAAAGGATCCAAATGAAAAAAATACTTGTGCGCTAGTCTAATGCATTCACATCAAATAGAAATCGAAACAAACTCTTTTATTTACTACCTAAATAAATACAAGCAAAAGGTAATGAATAAGGCTAAACATCTATGCCCAGCATGCAATGTTGGCTTTCAGGAACAGCAAATTTTTGATGACGCACATGAAAAAACTAGAAAGTCAAGCGAGTTGCAAATCATCACACAGGGCAAGTGATAACGTTTCTGTTATAGTAACAAAATTAAACAAGACAGCAAACAGGGCAAATAACAAAGATAAATATTCACGCTGTGCGTACAACTGGACGGTAAAAATATGAAAATGGAAAAGCAAAAAAGCATGACTGCCACAAGGCATGTATTGTATAAGCTCAGCTTAGAGCAAAAGCAAAACGAGAAAATACGATACAAGATAAGCATAAGCAACAAAGTGCAGAGTAAGTGGGTGACGAAGTTCTAGCTCGTAGTAAAGTTAATCAGGCAATACACAATGGAAAGTTGAGATTTCTGCAAGTTTCTGCAAAAGGAATAAAAATTCCAGTGGCTCAAGTGCTTGCATGCAGCAATAGCATGCTAACTGGGAATTATCGAGAGATTTTATAGGGCGGTGACAAGTATTAAAAACTGGTTTTCTGGAATTTACTATCAATCGAATAAAGCGATTGTGCTGGCAGTGATAAGGCTGGGAGTGATGAGGCTGGGTTGATAAAGCTGGGAGTGATGAGGCTGGGAGTTGCGGTTGGGAGGATGAGTCTGGGATTGATGAGGCTGGAAATAATGAGTCAGGGTTGATGAGGCTGGAGGCCTGGCAGTGATGAGGCTGGATTTCTGGGAGTGATGAGACTGGGAGTCTGGGAATGATGAGGCTGGAGTGATGAGGCTAGGAGTGATGATGAGGCTTTAAGTGTTGTGGAACTGGGAGAAGGCCGGAAATCTGAGGACATTGGGATTTAGAATTCACAGGACAATCAATCGATTCATTCTTGCAGCCAATTGGCAAGAACTTCCCCGCCTGCGGACAGTCCAAGCCGAGCTCAGGTGGACGAGCTGGACACCTGGGATGAGAACACGGTGGCGCTGCGCCATGCACTGGCCTTGGCCTTCTTGCCATTCACCACCAGGCAGTCTGGCGAGGGCACCCGCACTATTGGGAACTGGAACTTCCGGCCCGTCTCGCTGTCAGCGAAATCCAACCTGCTTAGCGTGGGCTCCGGGATCGCCATGGCGTCGTCGACTGTGAGGCCTCGGTCCGCCGAGATATTGAATATGTTGACGAGTGAGCAGGCTTCGTCTGAGTCCATTGCGCATACCGAGAGGCAAACCTAATGGAGCGGTTGAAAGTTTAAATTTTAACAAAACACGGTCGAAAATTTTGTAAACGTTTTCTGCTATCGAATTATCAACTAACTAGTTGAATATACCGACCTAAAGTATTAATTAACTACTGAAATATACCAACCGGAAGTATTAATTAACTACTGAAATATACCAACCGGAAGTATTAATTAACTACTGAAATATACCAACCGGAAGTATTAATTAACTACTAAAATATACCAACCGGAAGTATTAATTAACTACTGAAATATACCAACCGGAAGTATTAATTAACTACTGAAATATACCAACCGGAAGTATTAATTAGCTACTGAAATATACCAACCGGAAGTATTAATTAGCTACTAAAATATACCAACCGGAAGTATTAATTAACTACTGAAATATACCAACCGGAAGTATTAATTAACTACTGAAATATACCAACCGGAAGTATTAATTACTACTGAAATATACCAACCGGAAGTATTAATTAACTACTAAAATATACCAACCGGAAGTATTAATTAACTACTAAAATATACCAACCGGAAGTATTAATTAACTACTGAAATATACCAACCGGAAGTATTAATTAACTACTGAAATATACCAACCGGAAGTATTAATTAACTACTAAAATATACCAACCGGAAGTATTAATAACTACTAAATATACAACCGGAAGTATTAATTAACTACTAAAATATACCAACCGGAAGTATTAATTAACTACTAAAATATACCAACCGGAAGTATTAATTAACTACTGAAATATACCAACCGGAAGTAATTAATTAACTACTAAAATATACCAACCGGAAGTATTAATTAACTACTTAAATATACCAACCGGAAGTATTAATTAGCTACTGAAATATACCAACCGGAAGTATTAATTAACTACTAAAATATACCAACCGGAAGTATTAATTAGCTACTGAAATATACCAACCGGAAGTATTAATTAACTACTAAAATATACCAACCGGAAGTATTAATTAACTACTAAAATATACCAACCGGAAGTATTAATTAACTACTGAAATATACCAACCGGAAGTATTAAATAACTACTTAAATATACAACCCGGAAGTATTAATTAACTACTAAAATATACCAACCGGAAGTATTAATTAACTACTAAAATATACCAACCGGAAGTATTAATTAACTACTGAAATATACCAACCGGAAGTATTAATTAACTACTAAAATATACCAACCGGAAGTATTAATTAACTACTTAAATATACCAACCGGAAGTATTAATTAGCTACTGAAATATACCAACCGGAAGTATTAATTAACTACTAAAATATACCAACCGGAAGTATTAATTAACTACTGAAATATACCAACCGGAAGTATTAATTAACTACTGAAATATACCAACCGGAAGTATTAATTAACTACTAAAATATACCAACCGGAAGTATTAAATAACTACTTAAATATACAACCCGGAAGTATCAATTAGCTACTGAAATATACAACCCGGAAGTATCAATTAGCTACTGAAATATACAACCCGGAAGTATCAATTAGCTACTGAAATATACAACCCGGAAGTGTAACATTGTTACTTCTAACACCAACCTAAATTATAAATTTGCTACTTAAAGTAAAAACCGGAAGTGCGAAAGAAACCGAGTAAAAGCAGCCGCCGGAAGTACCTACCTGGTCATCAGCTCGGGGCAGCCCGATCACTCGCAGCAGCAGCACAGTCTCAGGGTTGGCTCCCACTTTTAGCTGGCTCAGACGAACCTCGGCGAGGGCGACGCTCTCGCCTCGGCTGTCAGAGTAGCCGCCACCAGCGTAGGGGCCGAGATCCTTGACCCGGCGCTGGGCGAAGCCTTCCATCATGGATTTATAGACGCGAGGCTTCAAACGGCCGCGACTGTCGATGATGTCCTGGATGCTACTCAGCATGCGAGGCAGCTGGGTGACTTTCTCCTGCAGGATAAGAGCCAGTTTTTATCAAATAGCACCAGCCTCATCACTACACAGCATCATACCGACTTACAGATCTTCTGAGATCTTCAGAATCCTATAGCCTCATCAAAGGCATTCTTTTCTTATTCCATAATCTTTGAATTAAAGACTAATTAATTAGGGGTGTAGCCTTGTGGTTACAGTGCCGAATTAAGACTGAAAGGTCAGGGGTTCGAATCCCGACCCACTGCCGACACTTAAACACGGCATTGCTTCAGTTCACCCAGTTGTAAAATGGGTGCCAGCATTAGCTGTGCCGGGTAATTGAGGGTGTGTGTGACGACCCCCCCCGTCCTTGGATGCGCCGCGCAATAGCTGCGGCTGAGCTGCCGGTTGCACATCTGGCCGAGTAGGGCAGGTGCAATCAATTACTTCCACTTCCAATTATTTCCGAAATGTTTTTTATTCCCAGCATCTCAACACTGCCGCATCCGAGATTACCTGAGCCTGCGGCCAACTAGGGTCAAGCCTGTGGGCCATCCGAAATCCGCTGAGCGCCTGCTCGTACTGATCCAGGTAGACGTGCGCCATGGCAGAGTTGTAGTGCAGATCCGGGTCGCTGCTGGCCACCGGGTCCTTCATAGCGTTGCTGTAGGCGGACATGGCCAAGCGCATGGAGGTGCTGGACTGGTCCTTGGTGAAGTAGCAGCTCAGGTAGGCGTTGCCAAGCACCGCCCAGCTGCGCCCGTCCTGCGGCATTGCAAGTAGATTTATTAAATGAGAATTTAATCAAATCTATAGATGCAGAATATACTACTATCAAAGGCACGATACGTAGACAAACCCCTTGCTGTTTCAGAGGTAACTCATTTCAGGGAAATTGTTTCGAGTGAGTGAGACAGAGGGCTGTTATATAATTCACCTGTTATCCGGTTCTTATTCTTACCAACCTACAGATTTACCTTTTTTTACCTACAAGGGGAGCCGTATAGCCAATGATGAGCCAGCGGCCCAGGCTCGATTCCAAGTGCAGTGGCATTCATTTGGGGCTAAATAATTAGCGCCCTCGAGGTCCAACCCCCAAAGCACAAGTGAAGTGTACATGCCTAACGATAAATAAAGTCAGGGCCCCTGTACACTCCTGTGTAAATGTGAGCCTGTGCGTACGACTGCCAAGGATAACGAAGATAGAAGGCTTTCATTTTCAGCACAAAAAATGGTTATTGCTTTTTAAAGGTGGCAGACCCAGAGTTCATCTTTCGATGTCTTGCCTTTCTGAAAAGCCTGCCTCTTAAAGTTTTCCGAGAAACGTATTTTCCCGTCCTAAGTAGTCCTTGATCCCCACGCTATGTGTGCCTCTCGCCGGTTGTGGTGACAATGTGACAGGGTGCACACAGCCCAGACAGGAGTTACAGAATCTCGCGCCTCACCTTAATATCCATCTGCAGGGCCTCCTTAGCCTTGGCCAGACTCTCCTCAACCTTAGCCAGCCGATCTGCCGCACTGGCAAACGGCAGAGCTCGCAGCACCATGGACAGATTGCGCAGCACAGCGCTATCCCTGCCGTGCTGCAATGCGCTGTTGAAGCAGTTATAAGCGGACTGATAGTCCCGCCGTTTCCAGTAGGTTTCGCCGAGCAAGCGCCAGGCCTCCGGCTGGTCCGGCTTCAGTTTCGCGGCCGTAGTCAAATTGTCCAAGGCTCGCTGGTCGAATTCCTCCAAGCAGTGGTAGAGTTTGCCCATAGACAGGGCGTGGGCGCAGCGACTGTCCGGGCCGCTGATTGAGGCGCCGACATCGGCGTATCGGGAGGCGATCTGCTCAACCCGAGCCTCAACTGCCGCTGAACGACCGCCCCGTTGCTGCTGCTCCTGTTGCTGGGCAAAGTATTCGTCTTTGAATCGCACCAGAGCCTCCACTTCCTGTTGGAAGGCGGCCAAACGATCGGAGCTCGATTCGGCCTGAAATGCGTCACAAGTATAATGAATAATTATTCAAATTTCACCGACCATTATCACTTTTTTCGTGGCACTCTGATACCTGCGGCGCTTAAATCTCTGATACCTGTAGCGCTTAAATCTGACATCTGCGTCGCTTAAATCTCTGATACCTGTGGCGCTTAAATCTCTGATACCTGTATAGCGCTTAAATCTCTGATACCTGTGGCGCTTAAATATCTAATACCTGTAGCGCTTAAATCTGATACCTGTAGCGCTTAAAATCTCTGATACCTGTGGCGCTTAAATATCTAATACCTGTAGCGCTTAAATCTGATACCTGTAGCGCTTAAATCTCTGATACCTGTAGCGCTTAAATCTGACATCTGCGTCGCTTAAATCTCTGATACCTGTGGCGCTTAAATCTGATACCTGTATAGCGCTTAAATCTCTGATACCTGTGGCGCTTAAATATCTAATACCTGTAGCGCTTAAATCTGATACCTGTAGCGCTTAAATCTCTGATACCTGTGGCGCTTAAATCTGACATCTGCGGCGCTTAAATCTCTGATACCTGTAGCGCTTAAATCTGATATCTGCGGCGCTTAAATCTCTGATACCTGTGGCGCTTAAATCTCTAATACCTGTGGCGCTTAAATATTTAATACCTGTAGCGCTTAAATCTCTGATACCTGTGGCGCTTAAATATCTAATACCTGTAGCGCTTAAATCTGACATCTGCGGCGCTTAAATCTCTGATACCTGTAGCGCTTAAATCTCTGACATCTGCGGCGCTTAAATCTCTGATACCTGTAGCGCTTAAATCTCTGACACCTGTGGCGCTTAAATCTCTGATACCTGTAGCGCTTAAATCTCTGACATCTGCGGCGCTTAAATCTCTGATACCTGTAGCGCTTAAATCTCTGACATCTGCGGCGCTTAAATCTCTGAAAACCTCTGGTGCTTAAATTTTTCACACTTCACTCTATTCACTAAGTAGCTAAATTATTACGTTATAGTATGATTTGATATGCATTAAAAATAAGCCAGACAAAATGTATCTTCTAAATAAACAATAAGGCACCACTGTCATTAATTATATTGAAAATAAAAATACATTTTGTTAAAAACTTTAAGGTTAACGGCAGAGTTTGGTTGGTGCAAGAATCTAGAATATACGAGACTCGTACTTTCATTAAATATTCTTGTAATAAGTTATTAATCGGGAAGCTGATGGACTTTGTTATTTTACTTTAACTTCATCAGATATACACTATCTTACGAGCACACATTTTTAAATATCTACTTCACATCTACGATCGTAGTAGTGGGCTAGTTAACTATCTTTGGATTCTGATTTCTGCTTCATTCAAAAAAACAGTTAGAATGGTTAGCCAAGACGGAATGCAAAAATAAACATGGATTAGAAATCAATATGGATGAATTAGAAAATTCCAGAAACAAAGCGATCAGCAAACTATGAAGGCCAATCGTGGGCTGATCTCAGCTACAAATTAAGGTTGATTGTAGGCTGATCTAAGCTACAATTCAAGGTCAATTGTAGGCTGATCTAAGCTACAAATCAAGGTCAATTGTAGGTTGATCTAAGCTACAAATCAAGGTCAATTGTAGGTTGATCTAAGCTACAATTCAAGGTCAATTGTAGGCTGATCTAAGCTACAAATCAAGGTCAACTGTAGGTTGATATAAGCTACAAATCAAGGTCAACTGTAGGCTGATATAAGCTACAAATCAAAGTCAACTGTAGGTTGATATAAGCTACAAATCAAGGTCAACTGTAGGTTGATATAAGCTACAAATCAAGGTCAACTGTAAGCTGATCTAAGCTACAAATCAAGGTCATTTGATCAAGGTCAAGGTCATTATGTAGGCTGATCTAAGCTACAAATCAAGGTCAACTGTAGGGTTATCTAAGCTACAAATCAAGGTCAATTGTAGGCTGATCTAAGCTACAAATCAAGGTCAACTGTAGGTTGATCCAAGCTACAAATTAAGGTTGATTGTAGGCTGATCTAAGCTACAATTCAAGGTCAATTGTAGGCTGATCTAAGCTACAAATCAAGGTCAACTGTAGGTTGATATAAGCTACAAATCAAGGTCAACTGTAAGCTGATCTAAGCTAAAAATCAAGGTCAACTGTAGGATGATCTAAGCTACAAATCAAGGTCAATTGTAGGCTGATCTAAGCTACAAATCAAGGTGTCTCTTGACAGGAAGAGCTGTCTCTTCCCATTTCTGTCAAAGATTGACATCGCCTTGCATCATCTGGGCCAAGGCGTCTAAAGCGGCCTCTTTGCCTGTATTGTTGCCCGAGCCTGTAGAAGCTGGCTGGGCGGCAGACTGCGGCGTTGGCAGCGGCGGCGAAGGAGGCGGCGGCGGCGCGGAAGGTTCAACAGACGAGGCTTTCGATGCCGCTGGCTGTGCATGATCCGCGAGCCTTTTATCGTGACTACTGGCTGAGAACTGGCTTTGTTGATATGGTGACTGCGACGATTGTCCCGGCTGGTATGGCTGGGATGCTGGCTGGTAAGGCTGGGAACCCGGTGAATAAGATTGCAGTCCTGGCTGGTAGGGCTGTGACACTGACTGACAAGGCGGTTGGCCTGGCTGGTGAGGTGGTTGGCCCGACTGGTAAGGTGGCTGGCCTGACTGGTGAGGTGGCTGTCCTGGCTGGTAGGGTGGCTGGTGAGGTGGCTGTCCTGGCTGGTAAGGTGGCTGGCCTGGCTGGTAGGGTGGCTGGCCTGGCTGGTAAGGTGGTTGGCCTGGCTGGTAGGGTGGCTGGCCTGGCTGGTAAGGTGGCTGGCCTGGCTGGTAAGGTGGCTGGCCTGGCTGGTAAGGTGGCTGGCCTGGCTGGTAGGGTGCCTGGCCTGGCTGGTAAGGTGGCTGGCCTGGCTGGTAAGGTGGCTGTCCTGGCTGACACAAAGGCATTGGCATCTGGTCAGGCATATTGCCAGCAGCAAAACTTGGCAAAGGCGGTGCATATAAGCCATATGGTGGTGGCTGTTGAGACTGAGATGGATGAGCCATAGGGTAGCTAGGTGCTTGGCTTGGCATACCATATGAATGTGGATAATTTGAATGGCCCTGACCATACATGCTCTTCACAGTGGCTGAAAAAAAATCATTCAAAAAGCAGACATACATAATATAAATTTGGGCATAAGTCATTAAATTGACTATGATAAACCTCAGATATCTTTGGTATATAAATGAAAGCCTAATATGTGCAAGAGGTATGTGAGAGGTATATTTTCAAAACAAAGCAAAATATATACTACATAAAGTTTTAATTCTTAATTAATAATATATTTAAAAAGATGTATATTTATTGTCATTCTAAAGAGTAAATATATCATCTCTCTTAAGACATAATATACTTTAGGGTGCCATCAGTTCAATACTCTCAGGCATAGGCTAATAGCCCGTTTATAAAGGCTAACCTACCCTAACCTGCCATCCTACCAACCAATTATAGCCAAATGCCCCACTTTTGCCTTTGCCACTGGTAATTCCTTATTTCAATTAACTTCTCCCAGGTAGAAGCATCTATTGATCTATTTATTTAAAAAAACTTTATATTCTATAAGATTTACTAGATGCTAATAAACAATCAATTGATATGTTCATTAGAAAATACCCTGGACTTATAGTAAGTCCTAAAATGTCAAATGTTTTCTATATTTTTTTATTGAAAAAAACTTTAAATTGATTAAATTCAGTTTAATTATTCTAATTTGCATAGATTTCATAAATCACAAGATCTTGACAAGAAAAATTTGAGATAAGATCTTCATATTTTTTACCAAGAAATCCAAAATTTCTTTTTAAAAATTGAAACAAGATTAGATAATTTTTTATACTTTTATTAAAAAAATAGGGGGACAAAAAATAAAAATATAGGTTAATTTAAATTTTCTAAATGATTTTGTTATGCTCAGTAAGGTAATTATGAAAGCATAAATATGCAACTGCTGGCCAACCTAGCCAATTTGGCCATTATTAATTGTAATAGACTAGGGGTAAGTCACAAAAATGCCCACCTTAAAGAATATGGACATAGTATGTCTTAATTAGATAATAAGGCCTTTAGCCTTTATAAGATAGTTAGTCATTACTCTTGCCATTTACCCAAGATTGCATTATTTTTGCTTTAAGGTTTCTTTCACAGGTAAGTTGCATTTTTGGTTAAAAAGTAACTTGCATGGCTAGGGGAGGCCTAGTGTAAATCAGGGGGTTGCGCATATATGAAAGGGTTAAGTTCTAACAAATGTTGAGCAATTTGTCATTTTTGTTTATGGTTGTTAACACCCCCCTATCCCCTAAGAGTTGCCTCTTTCTCTCAGTCTCCAAATTTATCTACCTATCAATAGACCTTAATGCCTCTATTGAAGTTTAGGTATATAAAATTATTCCCCATGAAAATTTTTCCCATCCTAAAACCCCCTATTCCCCATGCCCTGATAGTTGGCTTTAGGCTACAAAAAATGATTCATGAAGCTCAAATTTGAAATTAGGCTAGCACCGCCAAAAACCCCTATAGAGACAAAATTATGATCTTGTCAAAACTGCAACTATTTTAGCTACCTAAAGTTTAAGATGTCCAAAAGTTTAGTATTGTTGCACTTAAAAAACATAGGCCCAGCCATAAAGCCTAAAGGCATATATGGAAGGTAGTTTTATTCTTTACTTGTATGCAAAAAACAAACTTTCTTTGCCATTTTAAAATCTGTATGTTTCTAAAAAATATTTTGTTTTAATAATTGTATTTCTCAAAATAAATTTTTGCAATTTATTTTTTGTTTTAAATGAACTGAAATTGTAGTATAAATAGACACGAATTTGTGGTAAGAAGAAGCATGCTTTCTTATTCAAGCTTCGAATCAGCCTTCAACCTTAATGGTTAGTTGAGAAATCTCTTGAGAGTTCTGATGAAATATTTTAAGAAGTGTTTTTCCATGTTGATTCATTTTCTAAGTGAAGTGAAGTAGAAGGAAGTGCATACAGTATATACTACTGAGAAGTACAGTGGCAGCACAGTATCTCTGGTTGGGGGGGGGGCAGTAGTTAGGTGGTCACCCCTTCTTTAGATGGGCACCCCCTTCTAAGAAAGTAAAAATTAAAAATAAATTATGACACACTTCTTACAAAATGAATGTACAACACTAAATTTTTTATAAAAATGCCAGGGGTGACCATCTGCTTTTTTCCTAGGGTCTCTTTAAGGGCTATGGGGATAGTGGGGTAGTTACCCTCCCCTTGAGATAATGACCTGTTGTCACCCAAGGGCAGCTGCCCTCCCCCCCCCTAAACTGCCACTGGAGAAGTAGAACAATAGAAGGAAAAGAAATACAAAGTAGATCTTAGAACATATAAGGGCCATGACGGCGTGACCCACTAATCATGGTAACACTCAGGACTGGAAAGAACATATATGCAGTACATATACTAGTAGACCATAATCCATATACTGCTCAGGCCAGGATAACAGAAGAAGTTAAGAAGGCTACCAAAATAACAGCAGAACATTACCTATGAGAGTTTAATTAATACTTAGATCTATACTAAGAATAATTATTATACAAATAACTTAGACCTATGCTTAGATAAAATTCTCAGACAAATAGTTAGATATATACACAGACTGATTCTAAGAAATTTTCTTAGACTTGTTCTAGGATAATAAATTTATAATAGTGTGGTAGTTGACACTACCACTTTGATTGGTTAATTTGAATCTTTTTTCAATAACATTCTATGGACATTCTAATTTACTGTGCTCCAATATATGGTCCTACATGCTTGGGTGCAACCTTGGGATTCACCCAGCCATCTCTATTGGCAACACACACATGTAAATCGCTATTGGACAGAATAGTAGTCACGTGACTGCTCTTAGCCAATAGCAACTTACATGTATGTGTTGCCAATAGAAACGGCCGGGTGAATCCCAAGGTTGCGCATGTTTGTGGTCCTACCTATCCACCCCCTGGCACAAGCAATGATATATTTTAGCCCCTTTTTCTAGTTTTTGTATGCTTTTTTCTGGTTATTTTTGTTTTTCCTGTGCTTTTCTGCAGAATTTTTCTCTCACCATGTTCTGGACCTTGGTGTCCTTGCCCTATCCCATTCCTGGTCTTCTTTGACCACCTTTTGCTCTGTGTTTCAGGTATTTAACCCCACCTTCCTTGTGCCTATCCCCCCCTTAAACCCTTTCCCTATTTCCTTTTCTTCCCAACTGACCTCTACTCAAAATCAACTTAATTCTTATTAATTCTTGCTAACTGAACATTAATTTAGTTTAAGAGCCCTGCACTGTGGCACCCCCAAATCATTCATTTGTTAAGTTGATTCTCTTGTGTATAATAATTTTGTTGATAATAAACAAGTGTTAAGTTGTTTCTTAGTGTTTTACTAGATTAGGAGCCATAGTTTATCTTAAGTCATTTGCCAATAGAGCGTAAAATAACGTAGTCTTAACTTGAAGAAAGCTCTGAGACTTTTAACGTTCCATAAATATGTAAATTATGGTGGTGGCAATGCTACTCTACTGAAAGTAATCAGTCAAGCATTTAAGGTACATTAATTTTGGTCTAAGGACCTACTCTGAATGCTCGCGTCTAACAAAGACTGCTTATCTACGACCAAAACTACCCTCTCCCTGGAATTGAAAAAGACCCTAGCAGCCAGAATATCAAGAGAAATTTTATTGAGAATGAGATTTATCAGTGCAATTATTTAGATTTAATTTATGCAAACTCAACATCAGTGGCAATTCAAAATTACACTGCCCCACATTTGGTGTCAGTTAACATCAAGCCAAGTTAAAATTCTTATTTTCATTTCTTCGTCCCCACCTTAATAAAATAAGGCCTAGTCTTGGTGGCAGCTACTAGCATTAGGAAATTAATAGAGTAGAGAGAAGTAAAGCCCTATTACAACTTTGGTGGCATTTTGTGAGATTTAATTAAAGACAGAGGAAGACCCCTATATCATTTATAAAGTGATATTATCAAAACTTGAGATTTAAAAAAATTCTTAGTAGACCCCATAATAGGCCCTAATATAAATTAGATCATTATAAGGCCTACTATACTAGGCCTACTATAACTAGGAACTAAAATTTAGAATAGCAAAACTATTGTATTGACCAAATAACAAAACCATGATAAGCATTTGGTTACAATACTACATTGCAAATTAAAAATAAAAGGATTAACCCCTCTTTGTTATCATCAGGCCTATGCAATGATTCTTCATTGTAGTTATAATAATTACCTACTCTGGCTTTTCTGGCTTTACTGAATAACAAAAACCTACCTTTTTACTAAAGAAATATCGATAGGCCTAGGATCTACGCCTAGGCTCTATGTCTAATGAATAGTATAATAGCTATAACTTAAACTTTAGGGCCCTAGTTTAGTCGATGCTTTGTTACTGAATTGTCCATAATGTTACCGAATCGTCTGTTACCGAATTGTCTGTTACCGAACTGTCCTGCTACCCACAAGACGACAAGTGAAAAAATCTCTAAATTTAGTGTCTTAGTCTAAATTTAGTTTCAGTCCATTTCGGCGAAAGCCCACTTCGGCGAAGGCCACTTCGGCGAAAGACCATTTCGGATAATCCACTTCGGCGAACGATGTAATATAATATATTTAACTTTAAATATTTTAATTATAATAGTACTTAATTACTACAACTAAAAATTTAGTACTAAAATTGTAAATTTTTTATCGCCTTTTGTTGTACTTTCTTAACACAGTAGTCAGTCCGCTCTTATGTTCAAAATTTTGTTCCAAGTAAAAAAAGCCTAAGAAAATGCTAGGTGCATATAAATTGCAATTTCAATGACCAGCTGTTTCCGAAATTGTGGACATTTTACAGTAACACCGTATTACACGAATCATTCAATTTTATTTTAAGCAAGCATACTTGATTTCTCAGAATGGTATGTATTGATTTGATGTGATTGCATTATTGTATCGACTTGACTTGACTTGGAAATTGCAACTTGAACATTGGGCAATTGTCAAGTTTCGTTTGTTAAATTATTTCAACTCCAGAAAAGTTTTCTACAAACTTTCAAGTACAATTAAATACTTTTAAGAGACTTAAGCCTAATTAAACACTTATTCTATGCTTCAAAACGTGTTATAATGCATCTGACACCGGAAAGCTGCAATAGTCTATGGCCAGAACGTTTGAACATTTTTCGACTTGAAAAAAGGTCTATGGTCTAGTCTAAACATCAATGATATTTAAAAAGTTGACAAATAACAAATAACTAAAAGTAAATTTCTAAATATATAGATATGTCTATGCTTCCTAGGGCCGAAACGGCACAAATACGAGGGCTGCATATTTCTATTGTATCATATACTTCGCGGGCCGCATCACTTCATTTCGGCCCGCTCCTAGATGCAGGGCTAAGCAAAGTATATGCAGTTTTTCGATATACCATCTTTATCATAGACTATAATCCCGGGCCGAATCGTTGTTTCTGCCCGCAGCCGTTGTTTCTGCCCGCAGCGTGGCTGAGTGCAAAAACTGGGGTGGGGACTTCGCCCCCACATTTTAACCATAGATAAAATCAACCAGAGTCTGACTGTTAAGTGATATAGTGGTTATTGTGGATATAGTGGATATATGATATAGTGGATATCAGAATTCTTTTCATTCTGAATTTGAATTCGTTTTTTCAACCTGCTGAGCTAGAGAAAAATGATCAATTTTTCAAGAATTGCGACTGGAGATATCTAGACTCCGGATTTGACACTCTATGGATGAAATCAAGGCTGTAACAGGTCAGTGTTCAGTTGTTTTTGAAGTGTGCTAAGTTATAGATTATAGCATCACTCTAAGAGACCGATTTTTTGTAGGTCATCGCCGCGATGAATCCGTCAATCGATACACCAAGCGCATCTCTGAGAAGAGAAAGATCCAGGTTTCTCGCAGTCCCACGGAAGCATTGCACTCAGAGTCGAAGATTTCGAAGGTGCATGGTTTCAAATGGAGCACCGCCAGACGGAGTACAATGAGCCTGGCCCGTCGCGCAACCCAATAGCTATTCTGGAGATTGATGGAGCTAAAATTAGCTTCTTCTTGTAAAAGAGGCAAGCGGTGAATGGAAGCAAGATGTGAACCTGTAACGGACAATGAATTTTGCTAGCAATGTATGTGACAATTACATTTAATGGTTATTTGTTACAACTTTTAAGTATACGTTAATTACGAGTACATATGTTATACTTGAGCTCAATCGTTCTGGCAAAAGTTTGGCCATATAGACTAGCCTCACATACGAGTATCTTCATTTCGGCCCGCGATGTGGCCTGCGAAATCTAGACACAATTTAGCAAGGCTATGCTGCGCGCCATGAATGGGACTTCACAAGCCCTATTTGAAACCTACTTAGAGGAATTGTCGCGTCAACTGAACCCAGTGAAGCCATTTGGGAATATCCTATTATGGATTTCCCACTACTATAGCGTGTAGATGTAAAGCTTTTGCTGTTTGTTGGCAGTTTGACCATGGACAATAATACTTTTTATTTGTTTCTGTACGTTAAGGCTCGTTCACTTGTTAACGTTTTAGTTTTGGTCAGACTATTGCAGCTTTTCGGTGTCAGATACATTAACTGCCCGCTAATTTCGATATTTCTTTCCTGCAAGCGGGCTTAAATGTAGTCTATGGCATTAAAAGACAAGAATAAGTGCCCAGCGGGCACAAGGTCATGGTACTATTGTACTTAAAATAGTCCGTAGATTACTTTTCTGGAGTCAAAATAAAACATTGCAGTACGTATAATTTCAAACTTACGCTGAGCCTATTTTAACAAGAGATCCATTAGAAGTACATCTTCGAAACTTATACTTTCACAAATTATGCACATTTGTAAAATATTGAACGGGTTCATAAAATTTTGGGTTTATGAAATTAATTCTATTGTAGCTGCAGCTGAGCTGTCGGTTGCATATCTGCCCATCAGGCAAAGCGTAACGTCCAATTGTCATAATTAGTACGACCTTCTGAATTCTGCAATTGTGACGCATGCACATGTACATATCCATGTATTGTTGATTCACTTTATACATGTATTTGGCAGAACGGCGTTTCAACTCTGTTTAATGCAACGAATGATTGCTACTAAATGCCATTTAATTACGTTTAATTACGAGTCATTATAACTACGCTCGTAACATACGTGTATTTCTATAGTGGTCCTTAACTTATACTGTCATAGTTATACATTATGTATTCTATACCTTTTTGGACTGCTAGATCAGCACCTACATGTATAGGCTTGTGTATAGCTACAGGTACAAATGGCGATGACTCAGCAATATACAGTTAACTACACCGTAGCTATCCTATAAGTCTCTGCACCCAGCTAATTTATCCGCGTGCATCGACCCTAAATGCATTATTGCCGCTCTTTCAGGCAGGATGAATAATGGCGCTGATTAATAATTGATTGGAATATACCAGTTGGTGCCCGCGAGGTTAATTAAGCATGAGCGTGTTTATTTTACTAGCTGCTGTGTACGCAAGCATGTCATTGTAGAATGGGCGTGTGCAATTTCAAAACATAAATACGCTCGTATATTAACAAATACCATGCAATTTGATGATAATTATATTATTTTGCTATTGTATTGGTGCGCTAGTGTGCTTTGCGATGGATATAGACGCGAATCATGAGCTACTGGTACCTTACTCTACCCTACCCTACCCTACCCTCCGGATGTGGCGGAGCTGTGTCGGAAGGATTTTGAAGTGGGGACGCTCAACTGAATCAGCAGACTGAAGTCCTGCTAATGTGGGTGGGCAAGAGTCCCAAATCCCAATCACTGACCGCAAGATTTTAGCGCCAAGATTTTTGTTCTACTTTTGGTTTCGTAATTATAGGGTTATTAAATTTCACGGAGGTCTTTGACGACTTCGACTTGATGTCGGTGCATGGGTCCTCAGTAGAGTTGAGCTTTTCTGAGAGACAAAAGGGGCGTCTTGTGTGTGGGCTATATTCTCCTGGTTCCGACATCTGTGGCATGTGGGCATTAATGACGAACACAGCGCAGAAGGAACGGTTTTCATACTTATTGAATGTGCTCAAATAACTGAGACAACAACGCGATCTCGCAAAGTTAAAAAACAATTGCTGTAAAAAGAGTGCACGCGACTTACAGTATCCTGACTTTGACGAATTGCAGCTCTGGGGGTGATTCTGCTCTGGTCTTACGAGCTACATGTAACTGGGAGAGAAATTTACCTTCACTAGTTCGAAACGAACTCTTTCAATCGAATGTAATCTGAGGAAAATATATTAGCACAACCACAACTTTGCTAAAAAATCATGTGCATGGAAACGTGGATGCAGTAGTCAAATAATAATATTGTAATAAAACCTGACAGACAAAATGCAGCTGTTATGTACAATTAACTGTTTTGCAGCAAAGTTCAGATTACAAATATAACAAAAAGCTAGAAATATCTTTTGTATCTAATGAATGAGTTTTAGAAGGAATTCGTGCCAGTGCAAATATGGAACGTACAAACCTACTATACGACTCGTACGCTCGTATTAAACGGGTGTACCAATGTAAAAACGAGTGAGAGAGACTGCTTCTACAGTGGCATCATCAGTGCAGTCGCACAGTTATAAGCAAGCTAACTCTCTGCTAATGTCTAGAACATAGTCTGCATTGATGCCTCTAATGTGCAGTGCAGGAATAAACTGAGCAAAAAAAATCCAAGAGGAAAAGTACTGATCGATCGTAATACTCGCACAGTCTGTCTGTTGCTAATGTCAAACATCAAAAATACTCCGTCATGCAGTAATAATTATGCATTCTAATCTGCGAACTACTGTACTTTGTGGAGAAGATGATGGAACAGGCTTACATCTATAGCAAATACAAGCAACTGTACTGCGTGTCTGCACTAGAACTTGAGGAGCAGTTTAGGCCAAAATTCCGCCAAAGGGCTTTTTGTAGTTCAGGCTCAAGGCAAATTTCGAGCACCAGTCCCGCTTTATAAATAAATTTCCAGTTAGGGATTTGCATAGAGAGGCTTACGCGCTTGCTGCTCCGTCTTCCGCGATCGCATGGTGGTTGAACTCCTCAGCTTTTGGCTCCGGAGTTTGCAACTTTTGCATTTCATAGGCGGAACCATCGACACCTTGACAGTTGTTCGCTGAATCATTCCGGTGTGGACGGCGTCGAAGCCGTTGCAGCAGCACTCCGTGGTTCGGACCGTTGGACCGAGGCAGCAGAGTCTTCTTGAGTAGATAGTACAGACACTCGAGCACCTCAACAACGCAGGCAAATGTGATGCCGGTGAGCAAGTGGAAAATTCCCCCAACCTGAGAAACCATGCTCTCCTTAGTGGTCTTCAGAGCCATGCTCTTCTCGCTAGCCGAGAAGTCGCTGCGGAAAATATGCAGCCGAACAAAATTATTTCGAATATCGTCCTCCTTCATCAGCAGCTTGCGGCTCTTGATGGCGTTCACGCGGGACAAGTTCTGAATGTGATCGTACGCCTTGTACTTCTCTCTGAGCTTTGGCAAGGGCTTCAGCATCTGTTGGTAGTACTCTACCTCCTTGTTTTTTGTTGGCCACAGTGACTGGGATGTCTGGTAGAGGTACTGGCACGTTTCGCAGCTCAATGCGCAGTCGTGCTGACTGGCTGAGTAGCTGTTGTCGAGCTCAATATTGTCAGCGCAGCGCAACTGATGCAGAGTTTCATTCAACGATTTATCATCGCTGCCGTTCATCTTGCCGCAGAATTGGTATTTATGCAAGCTGGGCGGATACGGTTTTCGGGGGTCGATGCAGTTGCACCTATCAACAGTCAGATTCTGTAGGTGAAGATCCTTACAAAACTTGCTTGTGTAAGCAAATTTTGTACTGCCCATGTCAGTGTAAGCCTCCATCACCTCCTCAAGAAGGTTGTGCTCTGTGCACACCTGTCCGCCATAGTTGGGAAGGAGTTTCAGCTTTGTTGGCGAAACATCAATCATTGTCTTTGTGCCTGGCTCAATATCGATGCCGATCTCTTCCGTGTAGGGCCAGGAGAGTGGGGTGTGCACGCAGACTCTTGCACCCGTGGTGTCGTCCTCGTTGTAGGGTAGGTGGCTGATATTGTAATTGTCAAATAGGCCCGGGACGTTCAAGTAAATATCCATTTTTAGATCGGTGGTGTGGTTGATGATGTCTGGCCCTGGTGTCACATTGTAGCAGTTGAAGTACCTTGGCGTTTGAATCAGGCGTATATCGTTGCTTCTGCATGACCGGAAGAGTCCTTACTGGTGCTGGTGTTCAAGAATGTGAATATGCACGAGTTGGGCAGAATTAGGGTGTCGAGAGCAAAGCCCAGCCTGTAGGCGTGACTGCGTCCCATGTTCTCGAACAGGAAGTACCGATCCTCTAGCAGACTCTCGCTTGAGCCATAGTGCTTCCGCAGGTTTGCCAAATAGCCGAAGAGTTTTGTCACTAAACTGGCATTGAGGCTTTCGTAGCGATCCTTGTCGACTGCCTGGGAATTGCAGATGGTGACTGAAGGAAACGGCAAATGGTAGTTCAGATGCTCCCTCAGCTCCTGAATAGTGTCGTAACTAATGTAGCTTTGAACAACGTTCGCCGATAGCAGTATCGCAATCATCAGGCTGGCAACAATGAAAACGAACCAGAAGATTTTCCAGGCCAGAGATCGACTTTTTAAAATTCGGGACAGGCCACGAATCGACGAAAGCATGGAAAACCGGTGCAGCTCTTCTGAGATGCTGACTGGCAGGTCTGTTAATCGCATCTGCTCGCCTGCTTGTCTCTGGGCAGGTGCTGCCGCGGTGAGTTGACTGTCCATTTTTGGCAATTCTTTCTGGCCCATACGAGCGCTCAGGAAACTATTTCAACTGGTTTCTTAAAAACCTACTCGGGCAGTAAAGCTAGTTAAAACTGATTGCTTTATCGAGGCAGGATTTTCTGTGGGCAGATGCCAATACTTTTAATGCCTTTACTTTGCAGCGCTGCACTGTTGCACTGGATTAGAAGGGAATTGTTGGTAAATCTTCGAGCTGTCAACGCTCACTTAAGTTGAGTGAAATGTATAGTGCTCTTGGCAATCAACTGTTGATGCTCTCTCCCCTAGTCGATCAGGGAGTGCAGCCTGTGGAGCACTTGCCGTGGACTCGTCTCAAGAACTGCTTAAGAAATTTAACAAAGTGGTCTTCGGCTCGTCCTGGTGTATCCTATCTGTTACTTGATCGAGAACTTTTGGAAAATGGACTGTCGTCCCTACTGGCTGGGCCAGAAAGGGTAAATGGAAGAGTCAGATCAGGCTTGCCAAGCACTGAACTGAATGCGATATCCGACGAAATCAAATTAATTCGAAAGATGTGAAGACCGAACTCGGTTGCTTTGCTGACAAACTGGACGAAATATTCGAAGCGGCCGGTCCGACGCTTTCACAATATGCTAGCCCTTGCGAGTCGGAAGTGAGCCAGGTTGATTGAGCGACTGCATTAAGGGTTGGATAGGCAGCGTAGCTACTTTATCACTGCGAGGCTGGGGTCAGGGAGAAGAGGCTCTCTAGCTGCATTTAGGAGCTTTATACCCCCCTGCAAGTGCGCTTTAGTCAGATGAACGACCTCCCAAGCAGCCCAACTCCCCCCGCCCAGCAAAGTGCTCAATCCACTCTTCCCCAAGCTCTCTCTCATTCCCTTCGTCTTGCTTTCCCGTTTCTAGTCTGCACCACATTCCATTTGCCCCGCATAGCGGGAACTAAATGCTTTATGCCCGGAGGGAGAGGCGTGAGCAAGAGTCTGTCCCAGGCAATGTACTCTTGTACTCGCATCTGTGCACAGTCGCGATGGGACCCCTAAAACGATTGTAAATTATGAATAAAATCCTGAATAAAGCGGTAATTTGGTGCTGGACACAGAGGTGAGGGAAGACCTCTTCGCCAATAATTGACGAGATAGCTTACTACTTCTTCCGCACATAATTGCTGACAATCCAATTGGCTCACTTGAAATAATGTTATTGATAACTTCAATTTATTGCGCCGAGTGTTGGACATGAGATGCTATTGAATGTGACAATGAGGGTCGCACTATTACTGAGACAAAATTAAGACTACACACACGCACTGAGTTGACAGCATGATTGATTGACACATCTCAAATTGACGAGAACGACGGACTTTGAGCACCGATGCGACGGCAGGAATGAGACCCGTATGAGAACTCGAGCGGGACATCGCCAGCGACATGAGAAGGAGATGCGGGCTGACCTGAGTCGCCTTATGCTCGGTGCACTAGGTGCTGCGATCTGAGGCTCTGGATTAACTGTGCTGCTCTACAACCCTGAGACCTGGACCCTGACGGATGCCCGGGAGAAGCAACTGGACGCCGCGCACTCTGCGATGCTGCGCTCTGCATTGGGCGTGCGCTGTGGCCCCTCGTCTCGGAGCCCAACGTCATGCTCTACACTAGGGCCCGCTTAACGCGGCCTTTTGACTTGCTGTGCGAGAGGCGACTCAGGCTGGCTGGCCACGTCATCCGGTTGGAAAGTCGGTGCCGCGAGTCGTTTATAGGACCTGCTGTTGAGGACAGCGCAGGGTCCGCGGAGACGAGGCCAAGGGCGTTTGACGAGCTGCTTCTGAGGGATGCGAGAGCGCCTCCGTTCTGAATCTGACTGGGGGAGCCGACTTTTTGAGAAGTGCGGCCCAAAGGCGTGCGTTCTGACACTCGTGGCCGGCGAGAGGTGTATTTTGTTGTTGTTGTTGTTGTTGTTGTTGTGTGTGTGTGTGTGTGTGTGTGTGTGTGTCATCGGAACGAGTCTCCGAGATCAGGCCAGCCATTCCGGGTGGGTCTTCCTCAGGAACTCAAACATCATCATTTCCCTTCCGTAGTCTTTCCTTCCAGTGAGTCCGAGCTCTAGCCGTAGGCAGTCCCATCTGGGGCAGAGGAACCAGTGGTCCTTGTCGGGATTTTCACCGCAGTCTGGGCATGGTTGAGGCTCCTCTAGCCCAATCTTCTGGCGCCAGTAGGGTGTCCATTTACAGTGTCCGGATCGAAGCTGGGCGAGCAACACTGAGTTCTTCCTGCCGAAGTTGCCGGGGTCTCGGGTGGTGCCGTAGATCTCCGTCAGACGATGGTCTTTCGTGACCGGCTTCCAACGGTTTCTGACTTGTCTATCGAGCACATCAAATTCGATCGGGATCGTGCTCTGATCCAGAAGAGTCCCCTGCTGGGCCAGGGCGTCGGCGCGCTCATTTCCCGCGATGTCGACGTGGCCTGGAATCCATTGGAGGTGGATCTTGCATTGGGAACTAAGTCTCCTCAGTCTCTCGATCAGGAGGAAATGGGATCGATTCCTGGAGAGCTTCTCCTTGGCGACGGCCAGGACGGCGGATTTGCTGTCGGTCAGGATGAGGGCGCTTTCCGGAGATTCCTCCTCGATCAGGTCAAGGGCTAGATGGAGGGCTCTTCTCTCTGCTGCCAAGGAGCTACTATATTCGCCCGCAGCTGCAATCTTTGGCTTCTCCGCACCGTTGATCCAGGCCACACAGGCCGCGCCTCCATTCTTTCCAAGTCCGTCCACCGAGCCGTCCGAGTAGATAGTAAGGTCCACTGATCCGATGCTGCGGATGTTCAACGGCCTCTTCTTTGATGAGGGGGTCACCCTTAGGAGGCCTGGGCAGCAGAAGACGCCGTCGTGCTTGAGGCGTCTCGTCTCCATGGCGGGTGTCTTCTGCTAACGAATTCCTCTCGCGGCGCCCTGCTGATATGCTGGCTTCCGATTCTGGCTTGTTACCTCCATTTGAGTCTCCTGGTGATCGACATGTCGCATAGGTCTCTTTTTGGGCTCGGTCTGGGTTCACGTATAGCTTTTTCCCAATCCCGGACACACTTGGAGATCGCTATCTCTGAGATGGGGGCGACGCCGGTCTCGAGGTAGACAGCTTCAGAAGGGGTCGACTTAACGAGACCGGCTACCAGTCTGAGGCTTTCACGTTGGGCGCGCTCGATTTTGTCGATGTTGCTTCTGGAGACCCAGGGGATCCAGGCAGCCGCAGCGTGCCAGACGCAGCTCTCGACGATGGCAGTATGGATTTTCTTGAGGTCCTCCTGGTGCCAGCCCCAGTCCGTGTTGGCCACCGCCCGGATGATCCTGCTTCTTTTTTCATTTTGAGGACGACGTTTTCAGTGTGCACAGCGAAGGTGAGCCCTCGATCGATGTGAACTCCAAGGTACTTCAGAGAGTCTTTGCACTCGATGTTTTTACCGTTGATGCTGAGGTGCGGTTTGGCCGTCCCGTCACGGGGGGAGCGGCTGTAGACGCAGGACTCGCATTTGTTCGGGTTGAGTTCGATTTTGAGGTCGCTCGCCCAATCGCTGATCTTGTCGAGGGCGCGTTGGAGGCGGTCAGTGACTTCCTCTAGCGAGTCGCCGCTGGTCCAAATGGCCAGGTCATCGGCGAACCCGCCATAGTGGACTCCTTCCACCTCCCTGTCGGCCCAGTCGTTCACATACAGAAGGAAGAGGACCGGGGAGCCCACCGCACCTTGGGGGAGCACTGTGGTCATCGCCAAGCCGGATTCCTACTTAACCGCGTATAGGCGCAGCTACATGTATTTTCCTGCTAGGAAGACAAGCTATTAATACTGCATGAAGCTTGGCCTAGAGACTCTTAGTTCTCCCCTCTCCTGTTCCTTCAACTTGATTCATGCACATGGGACATCTCAACTTCCTCCTTTGCTCAGCGACATCAAGCTACTTACAAGCTACTTACGACAAGCTACTTACGACATCAAGAAGACATCATGCATAATTTTGAGTCGGCTGTTCAACGAGTTTTTTCGTGAGGGTCTCAGAATACCTTGGCCACGGGCAGTTTTTGAGAGGTTGCTTGAACGCGTATGCTGCTTTACATATACATGTACATGTTAACTGTAGCCTGGGGTACTTTTTATCTGGCCCCTGTCTTCAGTACGTGTAGCTTAAATAGGGATTGTTGCACTTGGTTGCTTGCAACTCTTGTGCTGCAGTGAACTCTTGTGGAGACTTGAGACTTACATTTTTTACCGCGAGGGCCCAGAGAATCCAGCTCATGGCTGCGGGCCAAATGAGAGAAAATTACGAGCGTATTAAAGGAGATAGATGGAAAAGTTGATGAAACATGACACGAAAGAGCATAATAGAGAGTTTAAGGGCGAGAGTAAAGAAAAAGAGAATGGAGGAGAGGAGACATGATAGATAAGACATTATAGATTAAAGATGAGGAGAAAGAAGAGAGTAGAGATAAAGATGAGAGGGTAGAGATGAGGGAGTCGACAATAGAGAGAAGAGAGGAGAGAGAGGAGAGAGAAGGTGGGAAAGATGAGAATGAAAACAGAGTATAAAAGAGGGAAGAGAGGAAGGAAGAAAATAGATAAGAAAGGAAGAGTAGAGGAGTCAAAAAGAGGGAAAGAAAAAAGTACAAATCAGGAAGACAAGAGAGTAAAGATGAAAGAATAGAGAGGAGAGTAGAGCGCAGAGACAAGAGTGAACAGACGAGAGATAGGAGAGTCGAGAACAGAGGAGAGAGAGGAGAGAAGAGAGAAGAGATTACAGAGACGAGAAGAGAGAGAAGAAAAACGTGTGAGAGAAGAGAGGAGGGAGAATATTCGAGAGAGAAGGGACGAGAGAGGAGAGAGTAGAAAGGAGAGAGGAATAGAAAAAGATAGAGGGAGAGAGAAGAGACGAGAGAAGAGAGAGTAGAGAGTAGAGAGGAGAGGAAAGATAAGAGAGCAAATGGAGAGAGGAGAGGAGAGGAGAGGAGAGGAGTGAAGTTCTAAAGAACTCGAAGAACGGATAGAGGCAGAGGTAAAGCCAACACGCTGTAGACAGATGCTTATTAGACTGACTCATTCTGCGGCACCCCTGCCGACGAGATCAATGCTTGCCTCAAATCTTAATTTAACACGAATTTATTCAATTTTCAAACGTACGAGTATCCTCCCACTGTAACTAATAACAATTAACATACTTGAGTTTTGACTTCAAATTTAGGAATTTTTGCAAAAAATAATTGCAGTCCGGGGATTGGAACTAGCGGGTTCAAAATTTGCGGGTTTTACCAGCTACACTAATTAATTCTCTACTTAATATCTTGTCCTTTTTTGGTCGGTATAACGTGCTCGTTCGATGCGTGCAAGGTGGGTTCAGCACGCCTGTGTAGCATGAGATAGATCAGGCCTACGAGCTAAGGTCTGCGATCCTACACACCTGCACCCCCTCTATTCTGGTGCAGGAATGGCAGGAGAACTCTCTCCAAGCTGACTCGCAAGCCGACCCAGGGGTTCACGCCCCGCATGTGTTCAAGGCAGCTCCAGGGCTGCTGGACTGACTGGGCTCCGGCGGCGGCAACCCATCCGTGGCCTGTTGGCCAAGTTGGGTACGGGCTCCGCCCGGAAGTGAACCTGTGCGTATCAGGTACCTCTGGCCACGGCTCTGAGGAACAGGTATCACCCTCTGACCTTAACAGGGTATGCGGCCAGTCCGCAGGCTCCGTAGGCAGTCCTCCTGCTTCCCTCAAGGGCCCAGTGTAGTACCGTGCTGATGGTCCTTTGGTTCGGCCTCTGGTTTTTCCAAGCCGGGCTCTTAGCCGGGGAGTTTCTCGGTTGCTAGCGGTCGGGCCGGTAAGGGCTTAAGCCACCCCCGGTCGCTACCTCTTGGCCTGGCTGGTGGGTCTGGGGTTACGGCCCAGCAGCTTCTCACCTCTAGTCCCCATTCGCCTTTCAGCGACTCATGGAATATTCATTTACATCCAACGCCCGAGGCTGCTGGAGCACCAACCGAGGTTGGTACCGCGGCCCAGCCGGACATTCGCAACACCGGAACCTCCGGTGCCTCTCAGTCTGCCGGACGCTCAGGACAACACCGGAGTGGCTGGACAACAGGACAGCGGACCTCAGATTTCTAAAAAGAAGGCCCGTAGCATTGCTCGCTACAAGGCCTTTTTCCAGCGCAAAGCGGATAAACGGAGGAATGCGAAAGCCGCCCCTCCGGCCACCTCCGAGGAGGATGCCGCTAACTCTGCGAACCCCGCAGATAGCCGGTCAGATGCATCAGGTGCCGCCTAAGCTCCTGGTGCGGCTGGCCCCTCCCGTGGCGGGACCTCTGCCCGTGTGGAAGCTCCCACGGCCGCGGAGGGATCCAAAGCGTGGGGGCTGGCCAAACCACCAAGCCGAAGCACACCTATGCGGCTATGGCCAAGAGGCAGCCGGCCCTGGTTATCCAAGGCCAGGAGACGCCTCTTACGGCCGAACAGCTCGACATTATCTGGCGCAGGTTGGACTCCCACCTGGTCAAGATGGCCTTGAGCGGTACCGCTATTCCAGTCCAAAAGACGAAAGTCGAGGACCAAGCCCTCCATATCCAGCCCGCCGACAGCCAGTCAGGACAGCAGCTCCTCGAGATGCTGAAAGCCTTCGACTGGGGTACGGAGCTGGAAAACCTGTTTATCTACAGGGAGGACGAGCGACCCCGGACACACCGGCACCGTGCCTGGATTCCGGCTCGCAGCTGCATCACCAAGGCCGACGAGCTGCATCACCTGCTAGTGGCTACCAACCCGGAGCTACCGACAAACGGTGTCGCAGTTCACGAGACCATCTCCAAGCCGGGCGGAGACGGTTTCACGGCCATTCTTGGATCGGAGCTGGATGCTCCGCTATCCGGACATGTCCCTCATCTCTGTCGGGCTGTTGCAGATTCAGCTCTTTAGCTTTGAGTCTGACGCCACCCGTCCACCGCCCCCGGAGAAGCGTAAGCGGGCGAGCGGGGGCTCTGCCAGGCGGAAACGCCCAGGAAAAGAAGCTCCCGTTCGTCACGACCCTTCCGAGGACGTGGACCCGTCAGACGGAAAGCCGCGAAAGCTGCAGCAACAGGCGGACGTGGAAAGGGCCGGAAACCCGCCCGGAACACTATCCGCTCTGGTCTGACTCAGCGCGCGAAGCAGCTGCTAGACACCGCCAAGGCCCACAACCGCAGCAACCCCCATCCCAGTGCACCACTGCGGCCCCCCCGGAAAACCGGGCCGAGAGCAAGAATGCCGCCCAGGTGGAGGCATCGCCCTCGACCATGGAGACCATCCGGGAGGAGCCCATGGAACTGGAGCCTGGAGCCATCGGCGAGGCAGAAGAGGCGGCTCTCCTGCACAACTCGCCTTGAGCCGGCAGGAAGCTGCGCGGACCACTCGTGGATTCCCCGGAGTGGACATCCTGCAGCTAAACCTACACCACTGCATCGCGGCCTCGACCAACCTGATGCGGGTGGCAAACTTTGTGAAACCGGGCATTATCCTACCCTAGGAGCCCTGGACAAAGAAAGTTAAGATTCTGAATATTCCTGCTGGTCTTGACTGTTTTCAGGACCCCAAAAACCCCAGAGCAGCCATGTTCGTTCGTGTCTACCCATCTCAACGCTTGGCACAGACCGGACCTCTCTGACAGAGACCTCTGTGTCATTCAGTCCAACCACATTATCACCAACCGCACGGTCATCATCGCCTCTATCTATATCCCTGGCGATGGCCCCGCGGCTCCACCCAATCTTATCTCCCTCGTGGACTACTGCTCTAACCGTAGGTTCGAGCTGCTGGTGGCGGGCGACGTCAACGCTCACCACACCCACTGGGGCAGTAATGCTTCCAACAGCAGAGGCGAGGAACTCCTTGCTTACATCTGCACCACCAATACTGAGTTTTGCAACATTGGTGGAACCCCCACCTTTGACAACGGGCGATGGACGGAGGCCCTCGACGTTACCCTCGTCTCCCATGGCTTGCTCCTTTAGTCAAGGACTGGGAGGTTTGGGACGAAGAGGAATCTCTGTCTGACCATCGCTTCGTTCGTTTTCGATTGCAATTCTCTTGCCCCAAGCATCACTTCCTGTGGAAAAGGAACATCCGGAACACTGATTGGACGGCTTTCACGGAAACCCTGAAATGCCAGGCAGATCAGCTGTCTACCGCCGCTCCAACCGCCTGTCAGGAAGTGGATGACCTTGCAGACTTGCTCAGCAAGACCGTCCTGACAGCCCATGAGGCTTCCAGCTCAGTCCTCTTAAAGCCTACAAAGGCAAAAAATCCGCCCCCTGGTGGCACCCGGCGCTTGGATCCCTCCGGCGCAAGGCAAAGTGCCTCCAACGGAAAGCTCGCAAGAGCAAGGACCCAGCTGACCTGGCCGCCTACCAAGAAGCGATCCGCGACTTTAAGCGTGAAACCAGGAAAGCCAAGTCCGACAAATGGCGCCAATACTGCGCGGAGTTAGAAGGCACCCGCCCTACTTCACGCGTGGTTAAGGCTCTCACCCTCGACAAAATTCAAAGCTCTCAGTCATTAAAAGACCGGACGGCCGGCTCTCTGAGAACCCTGGGGAATCGCTGGACATCATGCTCACCAGCTCTTTCCCACGTGCGCGCAGCAGCTAGGCCCACCGGACCACTCTCCGGGCGGACAGATCCTGGCTTCGACCATCATTACTAGAGAGAGGACGGCTCGCGCCGCAAAATCTTTCTCTCCTTTCAAGTCACCGGGACCTGACAACATTTATCCTGCCTTCCTCCATGAGGCAGTTAAAAATGACAGGTTTCTCGGCCTCCTCTGCAACCTCTTCAAGGCCAGCATTACCCTCGGGTACGTGCCAAAAGCCTGGCAAGAGGCTACGGTAGTTTTCGTACCCAAGCCAGGGAAGGGAGACTATCACTCTGCCAAAGCTTACCGCCCCATCAGTCTGACGTCTTTCTTCCTCAAACTGATGGAACGGCTGGTGCTCTGGCGCCTTCTCCTCGTAGAGCTGAGGAACTCCCCGCTCTCCCCTAATCAGCACGCCTTTCGTCCTGGACGCTCCATCGAAAGTGCGCCTCACGCCATTGTCGACAAGCTGGAGCGCGCCGTGCTTGGCAGTGGATACGCGCTGTCGCTTTTCTCGACATTGATGGTGCTTTCAATAATGTGCTCTTTGAAGCCTTTAAGCGGCCCTGGAATCCCGGGCACGCACGAGCACCTCGCTCGCTGGATCATGTACATGGACTCCCATCGTACTGCCAACTCGATCGCACCTCCTGGGACACTCACGCTCCGTGGAAGTCCAGAAAGGCGGACCGCAAGGTGGAGTCCTCAGCCCGATCCTCTGTAGTTTAGTCATGGACGAGCTGCTTTGCAGCCCGCATCCGGACCCAGTTCAGAAGGTCGGCTATGTAGACGATGTTACCGCCACTGTGGCTGGACCATCACCCGCGGTCCTCAGGGACCTCCTTCAAGCCTTCATCCACCGTGCCGAGTGCTGGGCACAAAGCTGCGGTCTCAGGTTCTCTGAGTCTAAAACCGTGGCTATCATGTTCACCAGCCGCCGAAACTGGAGGATCGAACCGCTCTCCCTCTATGGCAAACCTGTTGCCATGGAAAACAAACCAGATATCTGGGCGTCACCCTCGACCACAGGCTGAGCTGGACCCCGCAGTCCAAACCAAAGCCCGCAAAGCTCTCGCGACTCTCGCGCAGATCCGCAGAGCTTTCGGTGCTACCTGGGGCCTCACCCCCGCCGCCTCTGGTGGATTTACACTGCCATTGTTAGACCGGCCATCTCCTTCGCCGGCTTCATTTGGAATAGTGCCCTAGAGGTGAAAGGGGTTCTTGAGGTTCTAAATAGGGTGCAAGGCCGCGCTTGTCGAGCTATCATGAGCGCGGCTCCCTCTACGCCCTTCACCGGCATGAACTCCTTCTTGGACATTCCCCCCCTCGACCTCTTTGTTAGAGGGGAGGCAATGAAAACCACCCGCCGTCTGCTTGACGCGGGTGTCCAAATCCAGAAGCAGTTCGCCTTCAGAAAGCGGAACCTCCGGCGGCCGCATGGTGACCTCAGCCTGCGAGACCTGGAAGCAGCGAGAGGCCTGCTGACCCTCTCGGACGGAATCCCGTCCACGCTCTGCTCTCCGCTCAAATTCAAAACTAGCATTCCACCAAGTCATGAAGCAAGAGACAACTGGAAACCCCATGAAATCCACTGCTTCACTGACGGGTCCCAAATCAACTCCGCCTCTGGCTACGGCTACTGCATCGTGTCTGGAGGGAGAACTTTGGCGACCTTCTCCCAACACACCGGCACCTGCTCCACCGTCTTCCAGAACGAAGTTCTCGCCATCAGCTCCTGCGCCATGGAGCTGTACAATCAGCGCGTCTGGGGGAAGGAAATAACCCTCCACTCGGACAGTCAAGCGGCTATAATCCACGCCCTTGAGCGCACCACCACCTGCTCGCGTACAGCTGCAGTCCTCGACTGTATCGGGCAGCTCAACCGCTTAGGCGCCTCTAACAAGGTGTCCCTAAGGTGGATCCCCGGGCATTCGGGCCACCCCGGCAACGAGCTGGCCGATCGCCTAGCCAAGGCTGGCTCGACCGGTTCTTTCTGGTCCCCTGCCCGTGGCCCCCACCCCCATCGCCGTTGTCACCACTCGGGATCAACCAGTGGGTGGCTTCTAAGCACAGGGAGAGGTCGGCTAACGCCTCCGACTGCCGGCAATCCCGCGTGGTTGTCCCCTGTCCTTCCTCCGCCCCGCGCAGGGCCCTGCTTGGACTCAACCGCAGGGACATCAGGACGGTGAACATGGCCCTCTCGGGTCATGGTTGCTTTGCCAGGCATCGTCACCTCCAGGGGAAAATCCGCAGTGAGGAATTCCCTTTCTGCCTCTCCGGTGTCGAGAATGCGGAGCACTTCATCTGTGAATGCCCCGCCTTTACTCAGGACAGGCTCACCTACCTCGGCCCAAACCCGGACCTCTCCGACGTTTTCAGGCCCGAGAATCTCTGCCAGCTCGTCCGTTACCTAAGGGCTACCGGGCGAGCGACAATCCACCTCCTGGACTCTCCGGAGGGGGATCGCGCTGCGGACGCCGGCGCCACCGGAACTCCCTGCGCGACACCGCAGCACTATAGCTGCCCGTGGTCGCCAGGGGCTAGCGAAATGGGCGGCAACGCCTCCTCGCTGTCTCCGGACGCATGGAGCCCCCTGCAGCTAAGTCAAGTAAGTGCTCGTTCGATTCGATAATACCGTTTTAAAAATCCAAGCGCGCTTTCAAATGTCATATTTTTACAACTCTAAGTATTCATTATTTAAAAGTACCCTACATTTTCTAATAGTTATAAAATACACTGAGTCATATTGACTAAACAAGCTTTTTGCATGAGCCAAACGTATTAGTACTACTACTTGTTTTTTATCGTGAAAAGGATGCGTTTCTAATTTTTTTAACTGGTAATTTCTAAGAAGCTAAATGAGCGCGTATTTTTAAAGTGGCTAGGCAGGCAACAAAAATTGTAAATTTTATTTGCGCTTATATCGAACTATAATCGTAGCGAAACTTCAACTTTTTGATATTTTCAGCATTGTTTAATGCGCTCTTCAGTACTGCATCAGTGAATCCCTTAAAAATTTATAATTTTTTTGACTCGTTCAATTATTCATACTGTGCTGGCGCTCGGGTGTTTTAATTGTGTTAACAAGAACAATCACAATGTTATGCATGTTAAATCGCCAAGTTCTAGGTCTAAAATCAATCCATTTAGCATGGTTTAAAAGATCTTTTTGCAAGCTTAAGGTGAGTAGATAACTTTTTTACGTTTGAAATCGAAATTTTCCTTAAAAATATTAGTCTTTTAAAGTGTTCTGCCATAATCAGAAATAGGGGCCTAGCATAGGCCTATGACTATAGCTATGGAATGGAACAAGAAGTTGGCAACTGCATAAACATTGATGCCTAGGCCTACTACTCTAGAGTCCTAATGAGCCTAGATTTTGTGAGTTGACAGTAGCAAGTCAACATCAAACAAATTTAAGTAGCTAATTTGAGCTCAAGTAGGTCTAGGCTAGGCGGGTGCAGCCAAAATTGTCATATTCAAAATCTTCATATGATGATGACGACTTGAACAAATCTGGAAGACTTAAATGTTTAAATATAGCGATTTTACCAAAGGCAAAGGTGTATTAATTTAGGATTTTCCTAATTTCAAGCAAAAATCCCTTGCATTGCATGCACCCATAAGTTTATATTAACTGTGTCAATTAATGCTGATTGCTGCATGACTACTACTGAGACTAATATATAATAAACAGTAGAGAGATGACGAATATCAAAACTAATGTATGCAAATAAAACTGCCCGTATTTTCAAGTTGAGCAGCAGGCTATTCAGTAGAACCTGTCCAAAAATACATAGAAGCAGTGTATATTTCTATAGCTAAGGGTATATGAACAAATGCATGCTGCTTATAGCAGGAAGCCCTTATAAAAATCAGACTTTTGTGGCATGAAAGCTAAAATAAGCCACTAACTTTTAAGGCATATGATTTTTTAACACACATTAATGCTTATAGAAGCAAGCAAGTGACACTACTTCTGAAGTTCTGGAACACCCCTTGTATTTAGGCTAAATTTTATATCAAAGTAGGCCTACCTTTAAAGCAAACTTTATTGCATACAGCTAGGCTTTGGAAAGATATTTATATACAATTCATTATCAAAAAGCTATGCCTACTTAATCTTATTAATATTAATTATTTGACTCAACTAAACTACCTAAATATTGAGAAACATAAAATAGATTTTGAGATATCAATTATTAGAAGAAAATTCTTATATCATACAAGAATGGCTAGTATTGCATTTACCTTAACTTTAGCCCCCATTATATCTTACCTTAATATGCATATAGCATGGAAAATACATTTCTTAAGAGTCCTTGACCCCAGGCACTTAAGAGCTTCCCTAGGACCTTTGCACTAAGGTGAAAAAAGTCATTGATTCTTAACTGAAGCCCCCACTACCCTAACAACAGAATGTACTCATGAAATTAAACCTTTATTGGTTAAGTCTCAAATCCCAAGGAATTAAAAGCTGACATTGCATTGAAAGTGAAAACATTCATTTAACTTTTTGCTCTTATCGAAAATTATATTTAAAAAAAACCCTTTAACAGCCTTTGGTTTGTGCCAGTCAGCTGCACACCTCCTCAGCCCTGTGGAAGCAGCTGGTCCAGTTCCGCCTATCAGACATTGGCGAAGGTATTCGCCAGGTCACCATCAAGGAGTGGTTTGTGAAGCCTGGGGATCAGGTGGCCCAGTTTGACAGCATCTGCGAGGTGCAGAGCGACAAAGCTGCCGTCACCATCACTTCCAGGTCTGTGTGCCCAGACTGCTGCTGTGATCCCTGACGATGAGTTACCACCCTCCTCAGTTGCTGGGCCAACAGCCTCCCAGATCCTCAGTTGCTGGTCCAACAGCCTCCCAGATCCTCAGTTGCTGGGCCAACAGCCTCCTAGATCCTCAGTTGCTGGGCCAACAGCCTCCCAGATCCTCAGTTGCTGGTCCAACACCCTCCCAGATCCTCAGTTGCTGGGCCAAAAGCCTCCTAGATCCTCAGTTGCTGGTCCAACAGCCTCCTAGATCCTCAGTTGCTGGTCCAACAGCCTCCTAGATCCTCAGTTGCTGGGCCAACAGCCTCCTAAATCCTGAGTTGCTGGGCCAACAGCCTCCCAGATCCTCAGTTGCTGGTCCAACAGCCTCCCAGATTCTCAGTTGCTGGTCCAACACCCTCTCAGATCCTCAGTTGCTGGCCCAGCTTCCCAGATCCTCAGTTGCTGGGCCGCGGCCCTCATCGTCCTTACTCTTTATTCCAAAACCCAAACACCCTCAGGTACGACGGCATCATCAAGAAGCTGTACTACGACGTGGACGACACTGGGCACGTCGGCCAGCCTCTGGTAGACATCGAAGTTGAAGAGGCCGAATCCGAGAACAGCGACAGCGAAGACGGCTCTGAAGATGCTGAAGAGGCCCGAGCTTCCAGCTCCACTGCCAGGCCTGCGGCGACTGCCGCTTCCGGCGGAAGAGTCGGCGGTGGCAGCGGCCGCGCCCTGGCCACCCCGGCCGTTCGCCGTCTGGCCGCCGAGCACCGGATCGACCTGAGCAGCGTTGCAGGCACCGGGCGGGACGGTCGCGTGCTCAAAGAGGACATTCTGGCCTACATTGCGGGCCAGCCCACCGCAGCTTCGGCGTCGGCTTCGACAGCGGCGCCAGCGACTCTGCCTCGCGCGCCAGTGTCTGCACCAGCCTCGCCCGCGGCGGCCACATCCACACCCGCAGCAGCCGCCGCCGCCGCCGCCGCCGCCATCCCGGCGGTTGCTGCGGAGGACCGCAAGGCGCCAATCCGGGGAGTGCAACGGGCCATGTTCCAGAGCATGACCCAGGCGGCACAGATTCCCCACTTCACTTATAGCGATGAAGTTGACCTCACCCGGCTGTTCCAGTGGCGCAAGCGGCTGAACCAGTCGTTGGAAGTGGCCGGAGGCGGCGGCCTGACGTTTATGCCGTTCTTTTTAAAGGCGATGTCGCTGGCTCTTAGAGAGCAGCCGGTGCTCAATGCTCACCTGATTGAAGAGGATCATCTGCTTATTAAGGTGAGAGGATTGCCAATGAGATTAAAGTAAGTCTCTAGATCACAGAAGTCGGCCTCTAGATCACATAAATCGGTCTCTAGATCACAGAAATCAGTCTTTTAGATCACAGAAATCAATTGTCTCTAGATCACAGAAGTCGGCCTCTAGATCACAGAAGTCGGCCTCTAGATCAAAGAAATCGATCATCTCTAGATCAAAGAAATCGGTCTCTAGATCACAGAAATCAATTGTCTCTAGATCACAGAAGTCGGCCTCTAGATCACATAAATCGGCCTCTAGATCACATAAATCGGCCTCTAGATCACATAAATCGGTCCCTAGATCACATAAATCGGTCCCTAGATCACATAAATCGGTCCCTAGATCACATAAATCGGTCCCTAGATCACATAAATCGGTCCCTAGATCACAAAAACTCGCTGATTACCCATTTCTAATCACAGGGAAGCTGGCATCTCCATTCGCATCTCCCAAATCTCCATCAATTGCTAGGCGAGCCACAACATCGGGGTGGCTGTGGACTCTCCGTCAGGCCTCCTGGTGCCCTGCGTGCACTCCGTTGACCAGCTCAGCGTGCTGGAAATTTCTGACGTCCTTCGCGGCCTCGTAGACGCCGGCCGGTCCGGCAAGCTGACGCCCGCCCAGCTCACTGGCGGCACCATCGCGCTGTCAAACATTGGCAACATCGGCGGCACCTACACTAAGCCCGTGATTCAACCGCCGCAGGTAAGCCAAGATTGTAATTTAAAATTTCATGCCGATTCAAGTGTCTTTTCGATACATATCGGATGCAACAATATGTCGCTTTTTCTCTAAGTATCTGTACTAAGATTGGTATACAGTTTCACTGAGAAGCATAACCAAAATCTTTTATCCGATATGTATCGGAAAAACACTTTCAATGTGTTAGCACAATAATTTATCCGATATGTAGTATACGTTACTCTAACCGCCTGATTCGTAAATAAATAATTCTTTACCCGATATGTATCGAAAGGATACTTTTACAGTGAGTCTAAAATAGTCTTTACCTGAAATATCCGATATGTATCGAAAAGATACTTTACAAAGTGTCTAAAATAGGCTTTACCCGTTGTACTCAATTACAATAACTATTGATAAACTCACAGAATCTCGCAAACGCTCATCTACTCTCGCCCAGGTGTGCATTGGCGCCGTAGGCCGAGCCCGCCCGTTGCCTCGCTTCGATTCCAACGGCTCGGTCACCGCCGCCCAGATAATGTGCGTGTCCTGGTCAGCCGATCACCGCGTCATCGACGGCGCCACAGTGGCCAGGTTCAGCAACCGGTGGAAGCAGATGCTGGAACAGCCGGAGCATTTCCTGCTGTACCTGAAATAGTGGCTCCTCTGCTGTAGAAGTTCAGCTTATTAATATGAACTGTGGTGAAGATTGAAATTAGTCTTTGATTAGCAATGAAATGTAGGGAAAGAGATAGGGGAGATGAAGGGAGAGATAGGTTAGATGAAGGAAGAGAGATTGAGGGAGATTAAGGGAGTGAAATTGGGGAAATGAAAGGAGAGAGATAGGTTAGATGAAGGGAGAGAGATTGGGGAGACTGTGGAGATGCAGGAGAAGAGATTAAGGGATGGCCTTTGGCCGTTGCTAAGGGCGTTGCTAATCAAGCCTTGCTGTAGTGTTATTATTTCATAGAGACCATTAAAAATCATATTCTTAAACAATACTGCAGAGTATGTCACATATTGCTAGGATACAGATAGAATGGTGTGAAGTATCTTTTTTAATTCACTTGTTTGCGTTTTCATTTGTGTTTTTAATCAGCTTTTTGCAGAGTTGCTGAATTATGAGTAAGCGAGCCTCAGTTAGCTTAGGTCTTTGTTTCAAGTTCTAAGCAGAATCTCCGTGATCTGCTGTCTTCAATTGTCCATGCAAACATTCAGTTATATATAGTAGTTTAAAAATAACGCTTTGCCATATACTTGCTGCACTACTGACTTGCGCCTTTGTCAGTAGTAACATTAACATTTTTGTTACTTAAATAATTGTTTGGACTTGGCTTTCTTAATAAAACAATTGCAAAGAAATGCGTTCCATCTCCATTTTATTTCCATTCCTAAATTAGTTTGTTAATAAATTACACTTGAAAAAACATTCTTATCTGCTTTCAATTCTTGTTTTGTTGGATTTGTAGCAGCAGAATAATCAAAGCATTGTTGCGATTAATTCGAAAAATTTTTTCATTCATTTGCACTTGGGTACCGGAGGGTGTCTTATTGAGCAGCTGTGCTCAGGGCAAAGCTCAGTTTGCAAAGCTCATTGAGCGAAATTAGAGAGGAAGGCTTGGCCCATAGACAGTTTGCAAAGCCCATTGAGCGGAATTAGGGAGGGGGCTTGGCCCAATAGACAGTTTGCAAAGCCCATTGAGCGAAGTTAGGGAGGGGGCTTTGGCCCATAGACAGTTTGCAAAGCTCATTGAGCGAAGTTAGGGAGGGGGCTTTGGCCCATAGACAGTTTGCAAAGCTCATTGAGCGAAATTAGGGAGAGGGGGCTTGGCCCATAGACAGTTTGCAAAGCTCATTGAGCGAAATTAGGGAGGGGGGCTTTGGCCCATAGACAGTTTGCAAAGCTCAATGAGCGAAATTAGGGAGGGGGGCTTGGCCCATAGACAGTTTGCAAAGCTCATTGAGCAGCTGTGCTGAGGGCTTGGCCCATAGACAGCTAGCAGATTTTGCGACTTTTGACAGATGCATGAAAATATATACAAGTTTTATAAATCTCTAATTGGTACAAATAAAGCTTTACAAAAAACAGCTCTTAAATTGTTTTTAACGAAACGAGATTGTCTACTAAAGTCGTCCTCGCATAGACAGAAAATTCAGCATATTGAAGAAGTTAATTAACTGTTTCTGTTTCTTTAGTCATTTAAAACGGCAATAATGCAGCACAACATATCATACGGAATGTGTTTGCCTGCAAAGTGTTTATTTTATAATGTAGTCATGATAAACGAGAGTTTTACGAGGTAAACACTAAATATTTAATATTCCGTCTGGAGGGTCTAATGAGGTTGAATCAATTAGTAAATAATTAAGTACAAACTTGTACTGATGCAAAACAAAAGTGCGCATTTAAAAAAGGCTTTAACAAATTATTGCATAAACAAATGATATTGAAATAAAATTTTTACACGTGATAAACGGTTCCTAACAACAGTGTTGATTGCTTTGAAATATGAAATTTTATGTCGTCAGTACTAATTATTAGTACAGTTGCTTAAAAGCTACGAGTATTTAGAGGAATTTTTTTTAAATTTTATCAACTTTTCAACCAAAGTTGGGATTGTCACGATAGCCGAAATTTTAGAATCTGGAATGAAAAATATGCTTTTTAGAGTTTTGAAATATAATTGGCACCGTTTTGACTTAAAACGACATGAAAAGTCCTAATTTTAATTCCCGGAGCAAAATTTGCGCCAATTTAAATTTTCGAATGAAATTTTCGTGATTTTTTTTTTCAGAATTAAATTGGCACCAATTTGAATTTAAATGAATGGTCGTGATTTTGAACCCCAGAAAAAAATTGGAGCGATTTTGATATGTGTATGTAATGAAATGATAATGAAATTTTAATTTCGCACTGAAATGAGGCCACCAACCAAAGGAAATGGATAAATTATAAGCTGCAAAGGTTACCAAAATAATCAATGAACGTCATTAAGTGTACGAGCACAAAACGTGCCAATATATAGTGATAAAAACAATGATGACCAAAAAATAAGTTGTTTAGCTAATAAATTTCGCCGAAAAAAAGATTTCAGGTAAATCAATAACCAAAATCAATTATATTCACAGTTAATACAGCCGGATATTTAACTGATGAAGCGCACAGGAACGGAGCATCAAAGGGCACCACAATGGGAGCATCAAAGGGCGCCACAATAGGAGCATCAAAGGGCGCCACAATGGGAGCATCAAAGGGGCGCCAAAATGGGAGCATCAAAGGGCGCCACAATGGGAGCATCAAAGGGGCGCCAAAATGGGAGCATCAAAGGGCGCCACAATGGGAGCATCAAAGGGGCGCCGCAATGGGAGCATCAAAGGGGCGCCGCAATGGAGCATCAAAGGGGCGCCGCAATGGGAGCATCAAAGGGGCACCGCAATGGGAGCATCAAAGGGGCGCCACAATGGGAGCATCAAAGGGGCGCCACAATGGGAGCATCAAAGGGCGCCACAATAGGAGCATCAAAGGGCGCCACAATGGGAGCATCAAAGGGGCGCCAAAATGGGAGCATCAAAGGGCGCCACAATGGGAGCATCAAAGGGGCGCCAAAATGGGAGCATCAAAGGGCGCCACAATGGGAGCATCAAAGGGGCGCCGCAATGGAGCATCAAAGGGGCGCCGCAATGGGAGCATCAAAGGGGCACCGCAATGGGAGCATCAAAGGGGCGCCGCAATGGGAGCATCAAAGGGGCGCTGCAATGGGAGCATCAAAGGGGCGCCGCAATGGAGCATCAAAGGGGCGCCGCAATGGGAGCATCAAAGGGGCACCGCAATGGGAGCATCAAAGGGGCGCCGCAATGGGAGCATCAAAGGGGCGCTGCAATGGGAGCATCAAAGGGGCGCCGCAATGGAGCATCAAAGGGGCGCCGCAATGGGAGCATCCACTGCTAAATTTAATGCGACTTGCAGGTGGAAGATGGCAGTAATTAGACCAGTTTGTTGCACATGCAGGTGCAAAATTAAAGCTGTCGCTAAAAACAGCCAGGTTAGCAAAACCTGCTGCCAGATCACATCTCGGGTTCCACCCAGCCCGCGGGCACCCATCGGCCCTCCGCTTCGGCCGTGGCAACAGCGTTGAGCACCTCGGTCTGAGTGCTGCTCAAACCGTCGCACAGGATTGCTGAATCGAACAGCGGCCTGTACAGCTTCTCCAGTTTGACGCTCTGTCTGACAGCATCCTGCAGCTGCTGCTCGGAGCCGGGCTCCTCAGACTCCGGCACCAGGCCCAGGGACTGCGCCTCGGCCAACAGCTCGCGCTGGGCAGCCACGTCCGGGGTGGCCAGGAACAGCACAAGCGGACGCAACTCCGCCAGGCGGAGGCGGCGCACGGCCGACGGGTGGCAGTCGAGGACAACGGTGAGGCCGGATGAGGCGCCAGTGGAGACTGAGCCGCGGACCGACTCCAGGCTGAGGCCGATCAGGTCTCCGCTGCTCGGGAAGGTGAAAGATGAGTTTATGTATATCTAACAGTTCCCCTGTGTTGGACAGCACCGGTGTTAGATAGCACCTGTGTTAGACAGCACCTGTGTTAGACAGCACCTGTGTTAGACAGCACCTGAGTTAGGCATCACACAGAATCACAGGTGTTAGACACCACAGATTTACCGGTGTTAGACACCTCAGAATCACCGATTGTAGCTCCACACCACAGAATCACCGGTGTTAGACACCTCAGAATCACCGGTGTTAGACCCAAGACACTGAGATTTGAGTCCCTGCTCACCCGTCGCCAGCAACATCGTTGCCCAGTCTCCGGAACTCCACAAAGTCTCCAGCGGCAATGGCTGCCAGCATCTCCTGCCTCGGCATGAACTCGAGGTCGCCGCCGGCGTCTCCGCATCGCTCCGGATCGCTGGATATGAGCCTTGGGGCGGCAAACTTCAAAGGATACTGCCTGCAGAGCCACCTGCGCAGCAGGTCTCTGCCCACCGCGCAGCCGGGCCCAGTGAGCACCAGCAGGGAGACGGGACTCGCTGCCAGCCTGGCGACGTCCTCGTAGAGCGCCAGCTCGGCGCGATCAAAATCGGCAGCTGATTGGGCTCTGTACATCACCGGCTTCTGATGGTGCAGCTTGGTGTACAGCTGCTTCACTGCGGGGCGACAGAGACGGAGATGGAGAGCCATAAACTCCCTCTTAGATTCAATAAACTCCTTCTAAGATTCAATGAACTCCTTCTTAGATTTAATAAACTCCTTCTTAGATACAATAAACTCCTTCTAAGATTCAATAAACTCCTTCTTAGATTTAATAAACTCCTTCTTAGATACAATAAACTCCCTCTTAGATTTAATAAACTCCCTCTTAGATTTAATAAACTCCCTCTTAGATTCAATAAACTCCTTCTTAGATTCAATAAACTCCTTCTTAGATACAATAAACTCCTTCTTAGATTTAATAAACTCCCTCTTAGATTCAATAAACTCCCTCTTAGATTCAATAAACTCCTTCTTAGATTCAATGAACTCCCTCTTAGATTCAACAAACTCCTTCTTAGATACAATAAACTCCATCTTAGATTCAACAAACTCCATCTTAGATTCAACAAACTCCTTCTTAGATACAATAAACTCCATCTTAGATTCAACAAACTCCATCTTAGATTCAACAAACTCCTTCTTAGATTCAACAAACTCCATCTTAGATTCAACAAACTCCTTCTTAGATTCAATAAACTCCCTCTTAAATTCAATAAACTCTTTCTTAGATTCAATAAACTCCTTCCATATTCAATAAACTCCTTCTATATTCAATAAACCCCTTCCATATTCAATAAACCCCGTCAATATTCAATAAACCCCTTCCATATTCAATAAACCCCTCCTTAGAGTCAATAAACTCTTATATTTAAATAATTGAATAAACCCACACACCCTCAATTACCCCAGCTAATGCTGGCACCCATTTTACAGCTGGGTGAACTGAAGCAATGCAGAGTTAAGTGTGTCTTGCTCAAGGTCACAAATTTTTTCGAGTGGGTCGAGAATCGAACCCCCGACCTTTCAGTCGGTGAGTCCTACGCTCTAACCACTAGACTGCAACCCCTTTGCACTCTTTAACACATTCCATAAACTCCCCATAGATTCTCATTAGATAGATCCCTCATTCTCCATAAATCGCAGTGCATCCAAGGATCCCGACATCCCCCATCAGCCACCCCATCCTGCACTCACGCCTGTCGGCGGGCCCGGGCACGATCCTGCTCGCCGGGAAAAACGCCTTCCTTCGCTCCTCGAGCGTCTGCGACGGTATGAGGCGCGCCGGTTCTCGCGGACGACCAGCCGGACGGGCCTGCCAGAAGGCCTCGTCGCTCTGGTCGACAACCTCCAGGACGTCGCCATGCCGGAAGCGCAGGCCCAGCTCGGGGCTGGGCAGCAGGGGGTCCCGCTCAGGCTGGTAGTCGAAGCAGGCGCGCAGCAGCCGCGGCTCCGGCATCGGCGGCGGCGGAGGCGACAGCGGCGACTCCGGCGGCGTCTCCGACTCGATGCGCAGGGTGATCCGGCCGACAGTCTGCCTGAGCAGCCGCTGCAGCGCCTCGGGCGTCTCCATTGGCTGGCCGTTAGCCTCGCGAATGATGTCGCCGACGTGGAGACCTCCGGCGACGTCGGCCTGACTGCCGGCCAGCACGCGGGCGACGGCGATCGCCTGTCGCGGCGAGGCGGACAGCGAAGATGAGGACGCCGTGCCGTCGTCCCCCGATGCCGCCGCCACCGCCACGGCAGGCTTTGGGGACGTCGGGCAGATGCAGCGGACAGCGGTGAAGCCGAGTGGCTGGTCAGCCGCCTTCAGCAGGGTGACGTCGCGGGAAAAAAGCTCCGGCGCGGTGCGCTCCGCCGCCGATGCCGCGTGCGCTCCGCCGCCCCGCCGATGACGCTCCGCCGAAAAGCGGCAGGCGGCGGCGGCCTCTGAGGCGGCGGCTGCGGCCTGCGCAGCGGAACGGTGGCAGGGTCGTTGGCGGCGTCCGGCGCGTCGCCGACGGCCGTCGAGATGTCGATTTCCAGAAAATCGTCGAGGTCGATCGAAGTTTCGTCAGCGGGCGGGTGAGCGACGCGCAGCAGGCAGTCCCAGAGCGCCGCCAGGTGAGGGCTGAGCAGCAGTTGGAGCAGAGCCTCGGAGTCCGGAGAGCCGATGCGACAAACGTCTTCAATTACCGGTGGCATCGGGTCTTGAAGGTCTTCAGCGGCGCCCGGAATCTCCTGGAATGGACTGGCCGGCGGTCCGTGCCGCCGCAGCCGCTGAATGACGGCGCCGAGGCCGCAGATGGTCGGCAGCGGCGGCCGGGTGAGGAAGTCGGCCAGGAAGCCGGCCTCCGCTTCGGGCACTTCGGCTGTCGACGTCAGCAGGCTGAGACAGGCGGTGACGTCATCGCCGAGGCCGAAGAAGTCGACGTCGAGATCCGCGTCCAGTCCGGTGTCGCCTTCGTCGGAGAGAATCGCCGAATCGTCGGTGCCCGGGGAGATCCCGACGGAGTCGGCAGACGGGTCGATCATCGTGGTGGCCGTTGTCGACGCTCCCGCGGCGCCGTCAACATCGTCGTCTACGTCGCTGCTGCTACCGCTGCTGGCATCGTTTTCGACATTGACGGATGCCTGGTTCCCGACAATCGGGGAGTTTGAGGACACCACGCTGCTGCTGCCGCTGTCCGATGACAGCGAGCTCGAGGACGATGACGGTGTCAGGGAGGAGTTCGGGGAGTCACCACCGGCCCGCTGGTCCTCCTGCGACGACAGCAAAGTCCGGGACGGAGGCGGCGGCGGCTTCTGGAAATCCTGCGAGACAGACAGCATGACGTTTCGCAAGTGCAACACCGGAAAAGCTAAAACTGATGTTAAAGTGGACCGGTTTCTTAGAAACTTATTTTAACGCATTTTAAACCATCTTTAAACACTGATGTGTTTGTCGGTTTAAACAAAATAGTAATTACCCACTGATAATACATCTACGCTTTATAAAATTATTGAAAACCTATATAATTATCTCCTAGATTCCTACAATCACTTACTACCAAAATTATTGAAGTTATGTATAAAATCAAACGAAAATTCATACGAAAAACGGAGAATCTGTGAAGCAGCAAGGTTTTATTTTAAGAGCATAATAGAAAGTGTATAATAAGAATTTTAAAAGATCAGAAAATAATCGATATCTTACACGAAATTCATGCAGCAGAGAAATTGTGCGCGAGAATTTTATCTTCTTGCAAAAATAGCAGGCCAGTAAAACATAAAAACAGATAAACACTGGACGGAAACATAATTCAGAAGATAGGTTTAGCAGATATCTTTGTTGTTTAATTATTCAGATTAGAGTTTAACAATCGTCAAACGCTTTCCGGCGCGAATTCAAACTTCCGTCTATCAAAATTAAACAAACTAAAAAATATAACAAAAGCCTAAATTTTTCAGTTAAATTTTCAGTCACTCGTCAGAGCTGGGCGGCAGCAGGAGGCACATGTTCGCCACGGGGGTCTCCACTTCGCGTCGGAGAATTTCGCATTGAATTTATCGTAGGTCAGCTCGTCTAGAGACTTCCCGGTTTTGCTTTTCATCTCCAGGTACATGCCGAGGTTGTCGCGGGGCGGCAGGTAGATGCGGCTGGAAATGGGTTTAGAATATAGTCTTATCAATGGCTGCAACTGACGCTTTACCTGATACCCTGACACGGAATTTGGCGTCGATACTGACACTGAAGTGGGCGCCAATCATGACATTTAATTTAGCGCCAATCCTGACAATTACTTTCTCTAATCCTGACACTAAATTTGGCGCCAATCCTGACACTAAATTTGGCGCCAATCCTGACACTAAATTTGACGCCAATCCTGACACTAAATTTGGCGCCCTGACACTAAATTTGGCGCCAATCCTGACACTAAATTTGGCGCTAATTCTGACACTAAATTTGGCGCCAATCCTGACACTAAATTTGACGCCAATCCTGACACTAAATTTGGCGCCAATCCTGACACTAAATTTGGCGCCAATCCTGACACTAAATTTGACGCCAATCCTGACACTAAATTTGGCGCCAATCCTGACACTAAATTTGGCGCCAATCCTGACACTAAATTTAGCGCCAACGCTGAGAGACTAAATCTGGCGCCAACGCTCTGACTCCTAATTTGGCGCAAATCCTAGGACACTCAATTTGGCGCCAATTCTTGACATTTGAATTGGCGCAAATCCAGATGCTTCAATGTATTTTGACGCGACAGTTATTATTAAAAGTAAAACATTTTTGTGCCAAAAGTACAAATTCGAAGGCAAAAGAGCAGAGCCGTGACCCACCGATCCCATCTAGGGCTCTCGATCTTCAGCAGGTCGCGCACAGCTCCGCTCAACGCCTGCACGTGCTGAAACTCGTGCACCCCGATTTTAGGCAAATTTGACGCGTCAACCAGAACCAGACGGCGCCCGTTGATGCCGTTGGTGAGGAAGCAGTCCCGGTACTGGCCGAGTCCGAGGCTGGACACCCAGTCCGCCACCTGCTCGGCTGACCAGTAGAGGCACTGCGGCACTTCCGGGTTTTGTAGGTCTGCAATTTCGGATTCCATGCGCCCGATAATTGCGACCCAGAGCTGAAAAAATTGCAATGAAATTTAATTACTAATTTATTCTTATATTTTATTGTAATTTACATATTTACGTTATTCTGATCTGGTTTGTTTATCTAATAGTAATTTTTACTTAATCTTGGCTTTTGATTTGATAATCAAACTTTTATGTGATTTTCTATAATCCAGATTTTATTTTAATGTTTTGAATTGCTTCTGTAACTTTGATTTTAGTTTATTTGAATTAGACATTTGTTCGTTTTTATTTATGTTTAGCTTATTTTTTTCAACATTTCTTCTTTCATAACTGGTTGATTTAATTTGTTTCGTAGTGGTTCGTATTTTGGTTGTCTAAATTCAAATATTTATTAGTTTTTTGAATTCATGTGTATTCGTTTGACAATTGATATTATTCTTATTTAACTCTGCTTTATCGATCCAATTCGGACTTGTTCATTAAGCCTTGATCGATTGCTTATCTAATCCTGATTTGTTAATCTACAAGCTAAACGGCAAACGCTTCTAAGAAACAGATTTTTCAAAGAATTAACAAATAGTTTGCTACAAGAATGGCAGAAGTTCAAAGCTAAGGCCGGAATGAATGAAATATCCACTGATTTGAAAATCTGTAAAAAATACAAAAGCAAGCAAAGCATGTGGAAAAATATCGTCTGAAAATATCACGATAAAATAAATAATTTAAAACACGTGAAGTTAGACACATGTTTAAAGTAAAAGGAAAGCTTTTCGACGTGTTTTTTTTTATTTTAAGGCACAACAACAATTTGTGCTTATATAAAGTACATTATGATGCACTGTTGAAAATCAAAATCTAAATTAACAAATTTGTTAATTCGATTGTACATGTAAATCATCTGAGGCAATTTTAAGTTAAATTCATTCATACAGAGGGGCCAAAATACAGAAAATTGGTTCGGGTGGTCAATTATTTTTATTAATAGTACAGAATGATTTCTCTCTGCATTTAATTGACAGTTTTCTTGAGCATGCTCAGCTGAGTCTGAATGCTGACGTTGGGAGGCGGGGCGGTGACGCTCTGAGCTGCTGGTCGACTGCTCACATCGAACAAATTCAGGACTGAAGTTCGCTGGAAAATTGTATGAGAAATTGCAAGCGGAAGTGTAAGGGGGCTGCTGCAAACATTCACATGTACAGTGCAATAACAAATATTCCCATCTACTTGTAGTTCATATTTGACTTTAAATAGTATTCTTTAGATGAGATTCTCGCTTTGCGATCAGATAGTCGATTTGGGATCAGATTGTCGATTTGGGATCAGATTGTCGATTTGGGATCAGATTGTCGATTTGGGATCAGATAGTCGATCTGGGATCAGATTGTCGATCTAGGATCAGATTGTCGATCTGGGATCAGATTTTCGATTTGGGATCAGATTGTCGATCTGGGATCAGATTGTCGATCTGGGATCAGATTGTCGATCTGGGATCAGATTTTCGATTTGGGATCAGATTGTCGATTTGGGATCAGATAGTCGATCTGGGATCAGATTGTCGATTTGGGATCAGATTGTCGATCTGGGATCAGATTGTCAATTTGGGATCAGATTGTCGATTTGGGATCAGATTGTCGATTTAGGATCAGATTGTCGATTTGGGATCAGATTGTCAATTTGGGATCAGATTGTCGATTTGGGATCAGATTGTCGATTTGGGATCAGATATCGATTTGGGATCAGATTGTCGATCTGGGATCAGATTGTCGATTTGGGATCAGATTGTCGATTTGGGATCAGATTGTCGATCTGGGATCAGATTGTCGATCTGGGATCAGATTTTCGATTTGGGATCAGATTGTCGATTTGGGATCAGATAGTCGATCTGGGATCAGATTGTCGATTTGGGATCAGATTGTCGATCTGGGATCAGATTTTCGATTTGGGATCAGATTGTCGATCTGGGATCAGATTGTCGATTTGGGATCAGATTGTCGATTTGGGATCAGATTGTCGATTTGGGATCAGATTGTCGATTTGGGATCAGATTGTCGATTTGGGATCAGATTGTCGATCTGGGATCAGATTTTCGATTTGGGATCAGATTGTCGATCTGGGATCAGATTTTCGATTTGGGATCAGATTGTCGATCTGGGATCAGATTGTCGATCTGGGATCAGATTGTCGATCTGGGATCAGATTGTCGATCTGGGATCAGATTGTCGATTTGGGATCAGATTGTCGATTTGGGATCAGATTGTCGATTTGGGATCAGATTGTCGATTTGGGATCAGATTGTCGATTTGGATCAGATTGTCGATCTGGGATCAGATTGTCGATTTGGGATCAGATTGTTTGGGATAAGATTCGGAAGGCTTATGGCAGGATTGGAAGCCCTTTATTTCCAGTGAGAAACCTCGGCAGTGCCGCGGCCCCATCCTCCATCAGACTCACAGCAGGCAGCGGCGGCAGGCTCAGCATAGAGGGCGGCTGAGTGAGCCGAGCACCTTTGATGCCGTGCGGCTGGAAGTACAGGTGCGCCCTGGGGTTGTACACCTTGCGCTCGCCCCGCTGCGGCATGAACAGCGCAGGAATGGTGACCTCGTCAGCTGAGCTCAGCTGCCGCCTGTCCTCTCCAGCCTCCCCGACCTCTCCCTGCTCATCTTCATCATCATCGTAGCCAGCGGCCAGTCGCGACAGCTCCATCAGCTGAGCCTCAACTTCTCGAGCAATCTCGGCTCGAATCTGAGCAACGAGGCGGGCCTTGTGCTCGCGAGTCAGGTGGTTGAGCAGCTCCATGCGCTCGAAGAAATCTTCTGGCAGGTCCTCGCCCCAGGCTGGCAGCGGCCGGCCCACCATGAAGTTCTTCTTTGGGCGCTGCGGTCGGGGAGGCACGCGGATGCCCGGCTTCTTTGGCGGCTGCTGCTGCTGTTGCTGCAAGTGCAAATATCGAGTTAGTGAAAATCAACAATAATAATAGTAACCCCTGAGCACACACAAACGTCAGGCATGTCGTCAGGCATGTCGTTAGGCATGTCGTCAGGCATCTCGTTAGGCATGTCGTCAGGCATGTCGTCAGGCATGTCGTCAGGCATGTCGTCAGGCATGTCGTCAGGCTTGTCGTCAGGCATGTCGTCAGGCATGTCGTCAGGCATGTCATCAGGCATGTCGTCAGGCATGTCGTCAGGCATGTCCACTCTCTGTGCCTTGTTTTCATTACATGTACATGCACTTCTAGAATAATATAGAAATTTTTTAATCTTCAAGCTCACCGCAGTCTCTTCAGCCGCCTGCTGCTGCTGCGCCAGCTGCGGCGTCGCTCTCCTCCCAGACGACCGCCGCGAACCCGGCAGGGAGCGCTGGGCGCTGGTCGCTCGCTCCTGCGTGTCCGCGGCGGCGGCCTGCTGTTGCGTCGCTGTCGCCGGCGCCTCGCTGCTGCTCAGCTGAGCCTCGAGCGCTTTCAGCTTTTCCCTGCAAAAATGCGAGATCACCTGACTCTGGAACTAAGATTAAGTGACAAGGGTTTGATTTCTCGTCACTTGGTGGCTCTTTCACTTGGGGACTTTCAGAATCTCAAATTAACGAGGCCGTGCCGGGGATTCGAACCCACAACCTTTAGAGCGTGGTTTGGTTTTACCCCCTACACTAGGAGCCGTAAAATCCCAACCACTCAATCCAGGTAGTCTGACAAACAAAATAGCCGCTTAATCTTACACGTAATCTCTCTCAAGTTGAGCGAACTTCTCAGAAAATTCCTCGTTCAACTTGTCGAATTCCTCTCTCGGAACGTTTTCCTGGAAATAGCAAATAATTTAAAAATTTAATGAATTTGTTTAAACTCGCGTGCACTGATTTTTAGAATTAACCAACAATTCTAGCTCTAAATGCAGCTAAAATGGTTGCAGTTTTCACTGCTCACTACTGATAAGTAGGATAATTAGTCAAGTATGAGTAGTGTTAGTAAGTCTAGCCTATACTGCGATTCCCTCTTATGAAAACCGTCTCACAGGCTGCGGCGTCATCGGCCTCGGCGACATGCACGCGTCGATCTTCTCCCTGGTCAGCTCCTCCTTGGTGACCTTCGTCAGGTCGATGCCAGTCAGCTCCTCGACCAGCTCGAACACCGAGGCGGTGTCTGCAGGTGACGCGCAGATGACGATGATGGTGGGTGGCGGTGTTGATGTACAGCACTAACGTGTCTATTCCCAATTTATTTGCTCTGCATAAACTTACACCTGATTAGTACAGATTAGTAAAATTATATTTATAATGCAGCAGAGTAAACATTATGCATTTCTAGTTAGTAGTTCCAAGTACCTCGCTATTAAAAGGACGTCATGTACTTCAGAGGGGAATTGTAGCTTAATGGGGGGTTGCAGCCTAGTGGTTCAGAGCGTCGGACTCACCGACTGAAAGGTCGGGGGTTCGATTCTTGACCCACTCGGAACAATTTGTGTCCTTGAGCAAGACATGATGTACTTCAATGTACTTGCTCGTACTTGAACAATGGAAATTAAATTTGGTCAAACGGGCGTCAAGCAGGCACCCAAAGTGCACAAAAGCTCCGATGGCTGGGCAAGTAGCAAAAACAAACGGGAATCTTGCATTGGTAAATGGTTAAGTATCAAAAATTCAAATCGACAGGCTGGTGACAATGAATAACACAGAGTAACAATGGGGTGTGACTTCCACTTCTCTACAGTTGACTTTTTCTTTTAATCAACTTAGAGTGAAGTGACGGAACGCGGTGAAGGGGTTGCGTTGTGCTCAAAACTGGATGAAATCATAGGAAATTACCATAGACGGTGCCAGTGCCTGTCTAAATGGAGCTGAAATTAAATCGGGCAGGCAGTTCATGCAATAAATCAGTCCCAATGTCACCTCACAAACTGAATAAGTCAACAGCAAATATGAGAATGATTACAAAACTAGCTCTATCATTATAACTAAGTTGTATAGAAACTTTGGAGCATACCGATGCACGCATTTTGACCTAACTATTTTCTTTAACGAAAATATTGAACTTAAAAACTTTCATTAAGTAAACACCTGAAATTTTAAAACGCCATAGCAACGTTGTGGTAACGTACACAAAAAGCTTATCCATAGCAACGCCATATCAACAGTATAACCATAATTTTCTGACAGCAAGTCCATAGCAACGCCATAAACAAATCCATAGCAACTCACTATTGTCCCTTTCGGCAACTCGCGGCACAGGCCATCGAGTCCAGTAGACCAGCATGGGCAGCTGTCCAGCCTCGATGTCGTTGAGCAGCATCGGGTACTCGATCGGCCCGAGCTCCTCCAGCGTCCGTCGACGCCGTTCCAACTCGTCCTCGTTGCCAGCAGCGCTGTCGTCGGCGCCGACGTCCAGAGTGAGCAGGTCGGCGTCGACCAGCTGTCGGAGGCTGAGGACTACCGAGCCAACCCGGTCCATCCGCTCGTTCTGCACGTTGATGCGCAGCTGCGGACCGCCGTGCTCCGGTGCCACACCGTCGGGCACCAAGAAGCTCACCTCCTGGAAAGCGGCCGCCGCCGCCGCCGCTCCGCCGGCGCCTGAACCGTTTTCGTCAGCCGCTGCGCCCTGTCAGAGAAATAAAAAACGACTCTAAAAACATAATAACAGCTATAGTAAGATAAAAAACCATAGCAACGACATAAACAACTCCATAGCAACGACATAAACAACTCCGTAGCAACGACATAAACAACTCCATATCAACGTCATAAACAACTCCATAGCAACGTCATAAACAACTCCATAGCAACGTCATAAACAACTCCATAGCAACTTAGCAAAACCACAGCAACGCCATAGCAACAAGGTCAATTTTATGCGCGCACCTGACGCCTACGCGGCATCCGACGCTTCTCATCTGCGGCGGGCACCAGGACGTCCTGCACCTCCAGCTGGTGGCAGGCGGGTTCTTCGTCACCTCCGTCATCAAACTCGACCTCAACAGACACCTGCTTGGCCTTGACCTGCTTGGCTGGGTAAACCCGCACGTGCAGGCGCCTGCCAAACTCCGGCTCGTGAGTCCACACCTCGGCATCGGCCGTCTCAACTGGCAGAGCGATCTCGGCTGGCATCTGCGAGTTGGACAGAATAATTATAGTTCGAACAACCGCATTGCTGCCAATGATAGTGTAAGTAGTACTTACGGAAACACTTTTCACGTCTGTTGCTTCTTGGTACAGCTGAAAATGGGTTTTTTTAAGTGTTTTTCTATTGAGGAATATTGATTATTAAGAATAGCAGAAAAACGAAAGCAAAACCGAGTAAGAAATTTAAAAAGCGTCCTAACAACACTTAAGCCAGACCAAAGCAACGCCAAAGAAGCATTGTCGCAGCAAGGCCGTAGCAACACTCTAGCAACGGCTTAGTAACGGCGTAGCAACATTTTAGCAACGGCTTAGTAACGGCGTAGCAACGCCATAACATCGTAGCAACACCACACAGCAACACCATAGCAACACCATAGCAACCCCATAGCAACACCATAGCAACCCCATAGCAACTAACCGGCTCTTCGGGCTCCTCCGCGTTGATCTCGCTCATAGACTCGAGCTCAATCTCAGGAAATTCCTCCGCCACCTGCTCCACAGCGGCCGTGGTTTTCTCCTCGGCGTTTTCCCGCTGTGCCGCCTCATCAGCAGGGGATTCGTCCGCCTCCCCAGCCTCCCTGTCGGCTTCATCAACCTCGACCTCGGCGTCCTCGCCAGCCTCTGACGGTTCGACATCCGACTCCAGGTCGCTCTGATCTTCGGCAAAATATTTTCCCAGATGTTCGACGCCCATTGCGGCGCGTTTTTTGAAATCGTGCATCCGGAACTTCCAGCGCCGGCCGTGGCCGCGGGCCATCTGCACCGGGCGAACAGCTTCTCCCAGTTCATGATGCGCCGCTCCCGGCCTGCGCGCTTCACCTCCGCGTCCTGCGTAGTCAGACGTCGAAGCGCGATCTCCAGCTGGCTTTTCTTGCGCGCGTAGTCCTCGTGCATCTTCTGCAGGGCGGCCTTCTTCTCCTCCCAGGGCGAGGAGTACACCCGGACCAGGCGGAGCAGCTCCCACAGGGGGAACTGCAGGTCCGAGTAGCTGGCGGAGCGGTGGGCGGTGGGTAGGTTGATTAGTAGGTAAGAAGTTACTTTTAGGGGGTTGAGTGCACTCTGGAACAGCAAATTGATGCTCGCCTCGACGCAAATCGTCCCGGATACTGTCAAAAGTCTCTAACAGGATGTTTCGCTTTCGAACTTTAAGCGACATTGTCACACAACCGGCGAGAGGCATTACTGCCGACTCCCCTGAACAGGCACACAAGCGCGCGGATACGTACGCAGTCATACGCACAGGCACACACTCACACAGGAGTGTACAGTCATAGTCCTGATTTTATTTATAGTTAGGCATGTACACTTCACTGTGCCTTGGAGGGTTGGCCCTCAAGCTGGGCGTTAATTGCGTGAGCAGAGCCAAGCCGAGATTGCAATTTAGCCTCAAATTAATGTGACTGCACTTGGAATCGAGCCTGGGACGCTGGCACATCAGAGAGTCATGCTAGACCCCCCGTTAGGTAAGAAGTTATCTTGTTAGATAGGTAGTTAATATGGTAGATAAAAAGGTAGAAAAGCAGATTGTCTTCAGGGAAAACAGGTGGTGGATAAAACTCTCACTCACCTTCGAAACAGTTTCCCGGAAATGAGCGACAGCTGCAGCAGCAGGTTCGGTGGCAGCAGCTGCTGCATCAGCTCGTCTTTAAAGTACAAAAACTGAAATGCGTCAACAAGATCGATTACATAAGGATTGATGATAAAAAAAGGTGATAGTTCTTGCTTTCCTGAACTCAGCGGCGTAAATTTTCGCGCAAAATAGGCCTTCAAAAAACTTTCAAAGAAACAAACTTTCCCATGCTTCTACTTGAAGTAGAGTTAAAAGTACATGAGGGCATGGCTGCACAGGAGGCCGTAGCCAAGTGGTCCAGCGCGGCTTTGGAAGAGGGCACGAATGCTCTGAACAGGGAGGAGTTCGTGGCTCACATTGTCCATGTCGGCCTGCAGCAGGGCGAGCGAACCAACCACGCCGTCCACCAGGGTGACGAACTGCCGGTA